>NMUG010011145.1:0-10719 GCA_002855965.1 Monotropa hypopitys
GTTTGGGTACCCTATGAGCGTTGTTCATTTTCCTTGTATTCGGTCTAATATTCGCGTTGACTGACTCAAGCCGTTTTCTTGCGAGGTGGCTAGATGGCTTCCAGTCATATCTTGAGCGCATTGAAAGTTTTCCTTTAGGTGAACCATCCCCAATTTAGTGGTGAAGGCGAACCCATGGAAGTAGATCTTTGGCTCATTGAGGTTCGTAAGATCATTGACATATTGAGTATCGTCGAGAGCTCCATCCGTGTGCCCATTGCTGCCTTTTAGTTCGTTGGAGAAGCAGATCTTTGGTGGAGTTCCATGGTGCAAGCTGGGCGATTGTCGAATGCCATTCCTCCCGAGAGTATGTCATAGGAGCAGTTTGAGTCTATATTCAATGATCGGTATTTTCCAAACTCCTATCGTGCTGAGTTGAGGTTGCAGTTCGAGCAGTTGACTCAGGATGACATGACTGTCACCCAGTATGCTTCCAAGTTTCGATCCTTGTTTCATTTTGTGCCCGAGTTGATCAGTTCAGAGGATCTCTTGTGTAGAAGATTTGAGCAAGGTTTGCATTGTTCGATCCGACCGTTTGTTGTGGGGTTTCAGCTTTAGAGTTTTGTTGCGTTGTGGGAAAGTGCTATAGCCATTGAAGCTAGTCTTGTTGAAGTGAAGCCGGTGCCGAAGCAAAAGTCCAGTCGTCGTCACCTCCATGTTAGTGTGAGTTCATCTTCATCTGGAAGTATGGGTAAGAAACGATGCAATGGTGAGTCTAAATCTTCGCACACTCATTGGAATATGGGTTATTCTTCTTCATCCCATAACCCAGGAGTTGTTTCCTCTTCTCATCCGGTGTGCCACAGGTGTCGTCTACCGAGCCATTACCGCTCACGTTGTCCTTCAATAGCTTGTTATGCATGCGGCGAAGTTGGTCATATGGCAGCAGATTGTCCCAAGTAGTTGGGTCCTATGGAAGAACTTCATGATCAGTGTTCCTTTAGAAGATGACTTAGGCTCTCTCCATAGCTTTCATGTTTTTGATTGCTTCGTTGAAACTCGTGTACTTGTTGTTGTTGTTGAACTTCATTTGGAATTTGTCGCTCTTCCTTCTATGCTCTTGTTGGATTATACTATGACTTGAATTGTACTCTCTTTGAGACACCTTGTTTGAGTCTCGTTGTTTCATTTTGGATTTTTCATTTCTTTTGGCATGATTGGTTTAAAGGGACGCAATTGTTATCGGAAATCTTTTCCTCTCTCTTGTGTGGTTGTTCGTTTGAAATCGTACCTTGCAATTCGTGTGGTACATCCATTGTTGGTTGTTGAATCTTGGTAATGAAGGAAATTTCAATTTCTATCTTTTCCTTGTCTTATCTATTTTGTGCAATCGTACCATTTGTTTGTCAATCGTAAGCATGAAGATGTTGGATCTCGAAGGTAATGTAGTTAGTCGATCGTGGGAATTTGGGTCCGAATGCATATTGGCGTTTAGACTTGACGTGGGTTTGGTGTTATGCCATGTTGTTTGGGCATAGCACGTGCATATTTTGGTGTGTGGGGAGTGTTTTCTTGATCGTGTAATGTATGTTTGACGTGCGTGAATTGATTTGAGAAGAGCTACCGGCCGAGGCATCTCAAAACAAATCACCAATGTCATACAGTCATCTGACCAGGATGTGTGTATTCGTTGTTGCGTGTTGAGGCATATTGTGATGCATACGTGTTTGGGTTGGTTGCGAATGGCTAATGGATTGTAGCTTGGAGTTTCGGTGTGTCCTTGGCATTTCAGCATGTCCTTGGCATGTCGGCGTGTCCTCGGCGTACCGGTGTGTCCGTAGTGTGCTCGTTGAGGTGTGGATCATGAAATATAGCCGTGCAACATCTCATTTTATCCTTAGATGAACCGTGAGGTTTTTAATTTGTGCTTTGAGCCTTGAGGAGCGTGGTCATCTGCGTATTCATCGTCGTTCGTTGTTTTTCTTACCCTCTTCTCTCTTATCAAATTTTGAGAACGAAATTTCTTTAAGGGGTATGAGATGTAGTGACTTAGAATTTTAAACAATTTCCTAAATAAAATTATAGCCATTATCGGGTCCCATGCGATGAAATTCAATGGTCTGGGGTAGTTGGGGTCTCCGGTAGTGAGTTGGCGTTATCTCGAGTCACCCCGGCAATGTGCCGAGTGACTTCCAGGCCCATTATGGCTGATAAATATTTTCTGAATTTAAATGTATTCTTCATCAATGTTGTAGAGAATTCAACTGTGAATCCAATGCAACTTGAATCGCATCAATTAGGATTCGGACAAATACGTTATGACCGAAATACTCCCGATCAACCTTGAGGTTCACACAACAGGTTCTTCATATCGAAATAAGGTTTCTTTCCCCCTTCTATACATCGATATGTGGCACGGACTGCCTCCTTTTGAAGCTATATTTCGATATGTAGCAGCCCCTTCCTTCCTTTCATTTCGATATAGCATCTCCATTGCTCGAAACTTCTCCTTGCATATTTTGATATGTCTCTTTGTATTTCGATATGTGAGAGTGTCCATCCCGATTGCATTTCGATATGAAATGTCCCCTGATGAGATTTCCTTCATGCTCATTTCGATATGTCACTCTTTGGATATATCGAAATGTTCCATTTCGATATGTGTCCTTTATTTTGATATAAGGTTCCAGTTCATATCGAAATGCATTTCATGCATTTCGATATGCTCCTTCGTTGGTTTTGATCAGTGATTGCCCGTGAGGTACTTCATTTCGATATGCAATGTCATGCATATCGATATGCCTTTCCTGGAAGGCTTGGCGGTCAGGAATTCATTTCGATATATGTCTAGGGCATATATCGAAATGATGCTTCGGGGCAGATTTGGGAGAATTGTTGTGGGGGTATTTTTGTCCATTTTGGACAAAGTATATATATGCTTTGGTGAGAGAGGAAGCCCTACTCAATTCCCTCCCATCCTCACAGCCCGTAAGTCCTCTCCCCCCTCTCTTCTCTCTCGAGTTCTCTCTCCCTCTCTCTTTCTCCCTTGGTTTGACACCTCTCCCTCGTTTGTTTGAAGGATTGCCCATCACAAACATCGTCAAGCATCGCGATAGCTTCTCATTGACATGCTTGGATCGTCCATTCTTGAAGATTCCCTCACCTAGGGTTTTCGTGGCTTCAAGCTTTCCGGCGATTTTCCGGTGAGTAAATCTCTCTCTACTCCCTTGTGTGTTCTTGTGTGTGTAAATAGATTGTATCCATGTAGTCATTGTGTTATTTTCATGTTTGTGGCCTAAGGGTTGTCTAGGTCCTAAAATAATGACTTGGGTGAGTCGTAAATGTGTGGAATCAATGGTCATAGATGATTTTGAGGATTCCTTGGGCGTAACTTCAAGCTTGTGTTGTTGGTGGTGGCCATTTTAGTTCGCGGCCACCACGTGTTCAATAAAATTCCCCTTAGACTCATGTGTAGTGTTTTTTTGGAGAATTTAGCCCCTTGGGTTTTTGTAAGATATATGGGGATGTGGGGTTAGTTACGTTGAGTCCAGAAAATCATCGTAGGTCCCTTGGAGGTTATTGGATACCCAGTGTTCGATGAAATTCCCCTTTTTAACCGTAAATCATATTATGAAGGACTTGTGGTCGTGGGTTATCGTATAATTGGTATGTAAGAGTAGTGGAATGAATTTGGGTTGTGAACCTCGCTATTGGTCCCTTAGAGAATACCGGGCACCACATGTTTGATGTTGCCCCTCGTAGTGTATTAGTTGGGCAATTGGGCTGACAATAGTCGTGGGTGTGTCGAGGAGCAATTGGGCTATCGACCTTATTTTGGTGGCGATGTCGCATTGTCCTGTGGTTAGCCTTGGTCTCTCTTAGTGTCGTAACGGTGGAGATGTGTTGATCTTGTTGGGTGTTGCCCTTGATTTCGTCAAGGAGGATTGGTGATTTGAAGAACTTAATGATGAACGCAAAATACTTAATGCACGTCAAACATGAGAGATGAATCCCATGAGGATAACTCTCTTATAATCATAAATCCATTACTTTAATTTCACTCAACTTAAGAATAATGATCAGGTGAGGAAAGAGTTTTGTTTTTCCGCGGCATAGGGAGGATACCAACACTCGCCGTGGGCGACGTTTCTTCTTGATGGTATCTATCCGGGTTGAGGATGATTGTGGCTGCCCTCCCCGTATTATGCTTTCCGTTGTGTGTAGGGTACCAACTATCACCGCCGACGATGTTTCTTCTTGTTGGTACCTATCCGGGTTGAGGATGTTGTGGCTGTCCTCCCCGCGGTACGTGTGTCGTTGTGCATAGGATGCCATTTATCACCGCGGGCGATGTTTTCTCTTGTTGGCATCTATCCGGGTTTAGGATGTTTGTTGCTTCCCTACCCGCGGTACACTTGTTTGAGTGATTGATTAATAATTGAAATCTACTCCAAATCTCCAATAAATTCTAAAGTTAATCAAGAACCGAATCCATAATATTACTTTGGTGGTCGGAGGATTTTGGTGATGGGATGGTGTTGAGATCTTGTGCTTGTAGTGTTGAGATCTTATGCTTGAATCCTTTGGGTTCATCTAGCGAGTCTTGGAGTTGGTCTTGTTTTCACGGTGAAGATCGTTGTGGTTGCTATTGGGTTTCTTGTGGTTGTGTCTTGAGTGCTTGAGGGTGAGTTACACTTCACTGTTGGTCGTTCCGTTAGAGTCTTGCATGGCTTTCACTGTCAGTTGTGTGATGGTGTTGGGTTGCTTGAGATTGTGTAGCACTCACTTGGTTTGGATTTCCCTTCCCTCGTTTTCCCCTTTTTAGTGGACACTTAGGCACGCACCCGAAAGTGCATGCTTGGCAGTAGATAGGGGTTTTCCTACTGAGCTGTTGTTTGATCAGACTCTCTCTTCTTTTCTTTTTCCAGGACTTGTTTGCAGGACTTGGAGTAGTGGTGGACTTGGAGCTTGGCTAGTTGCTGGACCTTTGGGAGCTTGCCCTTCCTTTCTGTTGTTGCACTTCCGTTCTTTGTACTGGTAATGCTTTCTTTTCAGTTATACCAGTTGTAGTAGGCCAGCTCTTGTACTTTTCTATTGTATCCTTTTGTTCAGTTGTAGTAGCTTGTTTATGTATCTTTTCTTCCGCATTCTGTATTTGTTTTGTAATCTCCTTCTGTATCATATGTTTGTAATGGTTACTTCAACTAACATGTATCTAGATGACAAGTAGTTTATTCCCCATTTACTATTTTATAATTATTTCAAAAAAATGATTTAAAAATTTGGGGCGTGACACACACTATCCTTTCCGTCTGTCGTTCCCCAACTCGTTGGGAGGGCCAAGTTACCCCCATTGTGCACAATGTAGTGGGTGGAGCGACCACCCAGGGAATCCCGTCATAAGTCCATTCCTGCATAAATATTCCAGCGTTCCCCAAATCGTTGGGAGGGCCCCCGCTACCCTTTGATTCCACGCTTACAAGTATTTCCATTTCACTAGGAATAAACCCAAGAATCCCCTCATAAGTCCATTCTTGGTTTATCCTAATATTTTCTTTTCATCATTGTTATCATGCCTAACCAAGGCCATTAACCACATCGTCGAGTGTTTCCTAGCCAAAGCTAGTCTATTCGGGTTTCTTATTATTTCCTAGCCGAAGCTAACACCATAGGCTTCACATTTTCCTAGCCAAGCTAGTTCATTACCATCCTATTCCACATCAACTTGCTCAATCGCATTTCTATCGTAAGTTTCTTTTATCTTCAATCCTATCCAGAGGCTAGTCAACCACAACTATCCATAGCCATCAAATAGTCATCAATCCTAGCCATAGGCTAGTAAGCCAAGATCATCCATGGTCATTACCGCACTATTTCATCTAGACCATATATTCCACGCCAATGTATTCGGTCGCATTTCCTTTAAGTGATGGATTCAAGATTTGGTACGAGTAGCCCTCGTGGAGCACATCCTCAGTATTGAATGTTCATTTGACATATTGAACTACGTGTTTAACTCTTCCAATCACTAGCTCAACCTAGGCCAATCCAAGGGAGATAACTACCAAGACCACTCAACCTCAACCAAGGGTTTCAAGGTCAACATTTTACTACAACGGGCTAAGGAATGCCCACGTCTATCCAAACATGAAAAGGGGGAAAACTCTGACACCCAAACCCTATTCGATGCCCAATTGGCAATACCACCAAACACATGGTGTTCTTTAAGTTCCAAGGGACCTATCGTGATTCCCAAGATTCAACGCACTCAATCGTAATATGTACAGATCCTACGATAATTTAATTATCACGATAACCCCAAACACGACTCGAGGTTCACAAGGGAATTTCGTCGAACACTTGGTGGACCTTAACTCCAATGGCCACCAATCGTCCCACAAGTCACCAAAAACATTAACCATCCATCTAACGGGAATTGCGTCAAACACCTAGTGCGCCTAAGCCTCTAGGAACAATATATCAGACAACTAGCGGGCCTAAGATCACCGCTTAATTCCAACACAATGTAACTCTAGGTAATGAATGCAATTCACACAATTTATGATTTCTTAATCAAACCTACATACGCACATACATACTCAATAGGAGTTAAGAATTTACCCACTGGAGCATCGCCGTAGATGTTGCCAGAAACGTCATTGGAGGAGTCGTCAAAAAATGCCCAACGCGTCGCCACGAACAAAGCCCACCACCACGAAGCCCTCGCGAAGCTCTACAATGGTCACTAAGACCAAAACCCACAATCACTACCAATAATCCATGAAACAAGGAGAGAGGGTTTAGAGAGGCGGAAGAAAACTTACCGACCGAGAACGATCCAAGCACGTTGCCGTGAAGAGGAGAGCGAGGCCTTCGACATTAATACTCCACGTTTCTTCTGAAACTCCATGCATCCTCTACCATTGAAGAGAGAAGGGAGAGGGAGAGAAGAGAGGATAGGGTTTGAGAGATTGAGGAAGAGGATGCCTCAAAATTGAGCCAAGGGTTGTATATATACAACCACCACGCGAAAATACCAATTTGCCCTTCATTACACTAGAAAACAGCGAATTTGGCCTTCACGACCGGTCGACGGCTTGGGATGACCAGTCGAGGTTATTTCGAACACCTCACTGACTTGTGTTAACCGGTCGACGACGGTACAGTATACCGGTCGACACGGCCAATTTTGCACTGGAATTGGAAGATTGAATTTCCGAAAGTATTTTGGTCATAACTTCTTCGTCCGGACTCCGATTGAGATGATTCGAGTTGCGTTGGATTTCTAATGAGATTCTATACAACTTTCATGAATAATGTATTCGATTTTAAGAATGTATCGTGATCGTAATGGGCTTAGAAGGCCCTCGGCACATTACCAGAACAACCCAAGACAACGCCAACTTGCCACCGGGGACTCCAACTACCCCGAACCATCGAATTTCATTGAATGAGGCCCAATATAAATCATAATGATTTTTAAGAAATTGTTTTAAAATTCTAGGTCGTTACATCTCATACCCCTTAAAATAATTTCGTTCTCGAAATTAAGTAAGAAAAGAGATGGGATGAAAACCGTTCCACTGACTGACGAGACCAACGTATTCATTTCTCAACAATTTAATCAGAATCAACATAAACCTCCACAACGACTTCTCGAGAGCACGATCACAACAAGAGAGGGAGTGAGTTTGACCAAAATGCATGGATTCGATATGGTTGCTCGAACGCTTAACCAAGCATGAGTACCACCTTGCTTTAACGTCCAACAATTTGTCCACGAAAATCAACCAGGGATAGAGATGCAAAGGTCCCAATCGAGGGACAACTCCCGATAAGGTATGGACACGCCGACACAAAAGGGATAAGCCAACACAAGAATTAATTTTGCCAAAGGTATAAGAGACGGAGAATCCCATAGGGGATTGATCTCCTCGAGAACAAGAGACCAACAATCATCTCGCGACAACATTTACAACGAGGAACGAATTTGTTCTATAAACTCGTACGCAAGTAATTTGAGCGTCGACATCCACCGCAAGCCAACAATCGCACTATGGGTATCCCAATACATGAGGATATGCTAAAGACATGCCGACACGCCAAGGACACGTCGAGGATACACCGACACGCGGTAGACACATCGATACGCTTTAAGACCGTTTGCATGAATGCTTGGTAACTTATAATTAACGAGTATACATCATCGCTCCAACCCCACGAACGAACTGAAAATAAAATAACGCATGTATATGCTCCAAACTCTCGAGCCAAAGAACACACCACACCAAACACACACATCCTAGTGTGGTAACCGTATGACCTTGGTGATTTGTTTTGAGATGCCCCGACCAGTTGCTCTTCTCAAACTAATTCACCATGTCAAACGTATATCACATAACGAAAAAGTTCTCACGCACCCACACATACCAAAATATGCAAGTGCCAATCCCAAATAACATGGCATGGCACTAAACTCACACTAAGTCTAGACCACAATATGCATTCGTACCCAACTTTCCCACGGTCAATCAAACGCGCACTTCTTTGGTCCACGAATGTCTATCCAACGATCAAGTAACCTCCAACGCACAATTGTAGCAAAAGATAACAGAAGTCTCGTATCCAACTAATGTCGCGTCGGGAAAATCTTCTGCCTCCCTTCTTCGCTTACGCCCGTGTTTTCGGGGATCGTGCTTCCGGATGGCATACTTTGGATTTTCGGGGTTTAATGCGACGTTTGAAAAATGAAATTTGATGATGGTTGGACTTACTTGATTTTTAAAATATTCAGACTTAATAACGGTTTTATAATTGCCAAGGCAATATATATCCTATTATTAATCTGTTTTTCAGAATCGCCACTCGGCATAGAATTACGGTGTGCCAAGTCACCAGTTTTATTAGGAAAAGATGATCTGCAAAATCAGAAATTAGGTTCGGAGATTTGATTATGAATAGAGAAGGTGTTAGGCACCCCATTCGCCCTTTCAATACTTCCTTTTCAAAAGTAAAGTTTCCTCCAATTTAAAATCAATGATTTCTCGGCCAAGAGAAATAAATATAAAACTGATGCTTGAATGAATTCAATTGGGGTTTACAGATGGACAACACTTTGATTCTGTTTTTGAGATTTTATGAAAAGAATTTAAAGAATAAATTGAAATTTGATCTTTTTGGTTCTTTTTACGTTTTTTAGTCGGACAGAACTTTGACTGTATTTTGAAAGAATATTTCTCTTTTTGATTTTGAGATTCCAACAGAATATTGAATGATCTAGTATAACCCGATTCACAAAACATTTCTGTGATCCTTAGTCAGTCAGCTACTGCAAGTTTTCACTGAATGACTCGAATCTAAGAATTTTTATTTTAAAGCCATTTTTGTATTTTTCAGTCGGACAGAGGTTCAATTGTGTTTATGAAAAAAAATGTTTTTGTCTTTGATTTTGGGAATTCCAAAAGAATATCGGGTGACCCGGTATGAACCGATTCTCGAGATATTCTTCCGATCCAAATCGGTCAGCTACTGCAAGATTTCACTGAACGGTACGAATCAAAGAATTAGATTTTTGATTTAAAGTGTTTCATTTTATAAGAGAAAAGAGATTATTCTTGTTTCTGGAAATTCCAAAAGAATATTGTTGGTCCCTATGTACTCGATGCAATGGACAACCAAGAAGGGGGGGGGGTGAATTGGTTTATTAACTAAAATGACCAAATAAAAATTTCTTTCCAAGTTACGACAATTTTAGGCAAATTAGTGCGGAAGACTTAACTATTCAAAGTGTGATGAAAATCACAAGTTCAAATATCAATCTAATTAAAACACCAAGTGAATCCCTTTCGTTACACCTCAGGTTCTTGGGGGACTAGTCCCAAGAGGTCGAGGTTTCAGATTTTCAAGTGGTTCTAAATAACTAGATTAATAAAGAGACTTGGATCTTTGAGTTCTAAGTACTATGAATAGTAGAGTGAAAACGATTTAATTGCTCAATATGTAAAGACAAGTAAAGTAAGGAAGTAAAGGCAAATGACACAAGGGTTTATAGTGGTTCGGTTAGGGATTGTCCAAGTCCCTAACTTTACATCCACTTCTCTTACCAATAAGTAAGAGTTCTACTAATTTTACCTTTACAACTTTCGGGTAGTTGTCAAACCCTTACACAATGTTGAGCAATTTCTCAAGGCTTCTCAAACCTTCTTTGAGCTTCTTCCCAAGGCGGCTCCCACCTTCTTGATGAGCTACTTCAATGGAGGCTCCCTCCTTTGCTAAGCACTTCTCAAGGCGGCTTGGACCTTCTTTGATGAGCTACTTCCTCAAGACGGCTCCCACCTTCTTTGCAAGCTCCAAGTCTCCTCCTAGGCTTGGTCTTGACTCCAATGCTTTGATTCTTCAAGTTGTTGCAAGCTTAAATCTTCAAGCTTGACTTCAATGAAAGCTCCAAGTACAAGAAATATATTGTGGAAGACAACCCCTTCCACAAGGTAACAATAAAGCTCAAATGCTCACTAAGGTGATTACAATGATTTTTGTGAGCTCTCTCGAATCTAATACAAGTGTAAGAATAAAACTCTTCACTAGAAATGTAATATACAAGTGAATTTGGGAGATAGAGAGTTTCTAGAGAGAATTAGAGAGAAAGAATGAGAACTTGATCATAAGGAAAGTTTGGCATGGTCTCAACAACATTCTAGGACCCCAAGGGTCCAATTTATAAGCCTCAATCCAAAACTAGTC
>NMUG010011146.1:0-10720 GCA_002855965.1 Monotropa hypopitys
ATGACGTCCCAGAAGACCAGGACTATGATGACAGGGAGATGGAGTACTCCCAGGAAGGAGACAGTCGGTCTCGTTCACGTTACTCCAGTCTCCACCCAAGTCCAAGTCAATTCGAGACGAGGACATGGCGGAAAACATCAGGTCAGAGAGCCAGGCGATTCAACGCCTGGAAAAGGAGGTGTCAAGGCTGTCCAAACAGCCTCAGGAGAAGCAAGGGCTCGTTGGCCATCAACAGCAGCATTCAGAGGCTCTCCAGATGAGCCAGGCTCGCAACGTCCACCTGCGTATTTCCAGAAATCAGATGGCGACATCGGAAGGCACAGGGAGGACCCAGCAGCAGGATGTTGGGGCAAGGAGGGACCAGCCCCATCGCAGGGAGCAACGTAGGGTTGCTCGGGATCCCCCTCAGCCCAGCGAGCACCACAGCAGGACAAACAGCCGCGCAGGTGACGCACGGCAGCAGCACTCAGTCCCCCGTGTGCGGGAACTCATAGATCAGCTTCATCCCAGAGTTCCCGTGCAGGGGGAACGCGCAGAGAGACTGTTGAATTCAGTTCCGGTCAACTCCGTGCCAACCAACCTAGAGGACATGAGAACATGGCTCAATGAGCACCTCAAAGGTCGGGGAACGGTCCAAGAGACCGCAAAGCGAGCCATTCAGCATATCACCTCCACCCCACTCTCCAGGAAAATCAGCAGCTACCAGATTCCCCGGGGTTTCTGCCTTCCCAACTTCCAGAAGTATGATGGGAGGACAGATCTAGTGACGCACTTGAAGGACTACCAGCAGTCCCTGATCTTGCATGAGGGAGATGAAAGCCTCTACTGCAGGATGTTTGCATCCAGTTTGGGCCGGACAGTGCTCAACTGGTACCACAAATTGGCGCCAAGATCGATCTGCAGCTGGGAGCATTTGGCCGAGACCTTTGTTGGCAAGTTCATGACCAGCCGAGCTGTGCCAAATCATTTTGACTCTTTGACGTCATTGAGAAAATGATCTGATGAGATCCGTAGGGTGTATGTCAGACGATATGTTGATACCTACAACGAGGTCGAGGACTGTACCGAAAGGCAGGCCGTGTCGATGTTCAGGCTTGGGCTTTCCTTTGGTGAGAAACTGAGGGAATCACTGACCCTGAAACCAGTGAAAACATTTCCTGAGCTAATGGAGCGGGTTGAGCAGCATGTCAAGTTGGAGGAAGAAGCCCTCCACGAAGCAGGCCGCAACGCCAACAGATCGCACAGGACCCATATGGTGGATTCTGTTGGCAAGAAGAAGAACAGGAAAAGGAAGGCGTCCCAACAAACTCTTACCGAGCAGGGAGAGGGAGCTGAGGCCGTACTGCAGACTGTCCATAGGATGCCCAGGGCAGGCCCTGAGGCCTTCAAAGCAATCAGAACAAAATTCAACACCCACATTTTCAGAATGGTACACCCCCTCAAAGATGAGCCTTTCTGGAGTTGGCCCGCCAAACCGGGGGAAACCAAGCTGAATTACAGGCCACAAGACTCAGATGCATCTATCACAGGGAGTACAACCACATAGCTGAGCAATGCCAGGTGTACAAGAAATTTCTAGAAGACCTCGTGGCGGCAGGTCATCTGAAGGAGTTTATTGCCCAAACGACCGGACAGGACACCAGGCCTAGACGGGTGGATGTGTGCGACAACTCTTTAGATGAGGACCTACCTCCACTGGGGACCATCACCATGATCCATGGAGCCATAGAACCGAGCTACAAGAGTGATTCCCGCACTCAGAAAAGAAAGAAAGGTCATGAGCATCATGTGCTGCAGCTCGGGTAGAAACGTCAGAGGGAGCAGAGCGGGAAGCCCGCCCAGATCTCATTCTTGAAGGAAGACCTGGATAGGGTCACTTTCCCGTACAACGACGCGTTGGTGATCACGTTGAGCATCAACAGGTATGACACAGAAAGGATCTTGGTGGACCAGGGCAGTTCCACCGACATCCTGTACTTTCAAGCATTCAAGAGGATGGGATTCACCCAAGCCGACCTCAAATCGACAAGGATATCGCTCATTGGTTTCAGCACAGAGCCAGTTTGTCCTCTGGGAGTTATCACCCTTCGAGCCCGAGCAGGGAAGGTGACGATGAATACAGAATTCTTGGTGGTGAATGTGCGATCAGCCTACAACGCCATCATTGGGCGTATATGGATGCATCGAATGGGAGCCATTCCTTCCACATATCACCAGATCATCAAATTCCGGGGTCCAAAGGTATTGCAACCACCAGGGGAAACCAGAAGTCAGCCAGAAACTGTTTCATGGCTTCCATCGGATCCAGTCCCAACGCCCAGCAGGTAAAGTCCATTGAAGTCCCGGACCAACCTGTCTTGGAAGATATAGGTGTGTACCCCTCCACCCGTATGGTCGAGAATCTGAGAAAGGTTCACGCCCAAGAGATTGACGAGGAGAGGTACTTCCTGATTGGGGACGAGCTCCCTGAGACGGATGTCGCCGAGTTGGTCCGGGTATTGCGGGACCACACACAAGCCAGTTATGCAGAAAAGGAGACGCTCAGCCGCACAGCACTCAGAGGCAGTTATCGAAGAAGTTGACCGGTTCATCTAGGCCAGTGCCATTAGGGAGGTCTACTATCCAGAGTGGCTCTCCAACACAGTCATCGTAAAGAAGAAGAATGGGACCTGGAAAGTCTGTGTTGACTTCACAAGCCTGAATAAGGCTTGCCCCAAGGATAGCTTCCACATGCCCAAGATTGATCAACTGGTGGATTCTACTGCGGGATACAAGCGGATGAGCTTTCTGGATGCGTGCAGGGGCTACCATCAGATTGCAATGTATGAGCCCGATCAGGAGAAGACATCCTGTATCACACCGTTGGGGTTGTATTGCTACAAAGTCATGCCTTTCGGCCTGCGCAACACCGGGGCAACACACCAGAGATTGGCAACCCTCATGTTCAAGGATTTGTTGGGCAAGAGTATGGAGGTCTATATTGATGACATGGTGGTCAAGTCCAAAGAGACGGACTCCCACTTGGTTGATCTTTGCCGCACTTTCTAGATACTCAGAGAGTTCAAGTTGAGGCAGAACGCCTCCAAATGTGCTTTCGGGGTAAGTACCGGTAAATTCCTTGGGCACTTGGTAACTCGAAGGGGCATAGAGGCCAATCCCGATCAGATTGTTGCATTGCAGAACCTCCAAAGTCCGGGAAGGACAAAGGAGGTGCAGCGACTGACTGGGATGGTTGCAGCACTCAACCTTTTTATCAGCCGTTCATCAGACAAGTGCATACCCTTCTTCCAGCTGCTGATGAAGAGAACATATTACACTTGGGGGGCAGATTGAGAGAAGGCCTTCCAGAACTTGAAGAAGTACTTAGCCACACCACCACTGAACTGATCGCTACACCAGAACCAGGGGATGTATTGATCGCCTACCTGGAAGTTTCAGAGTATGCGGTCAGTGCCGTGTTGATAAAGCAGGAAGAGGGGTAGCAGAAGCCAGTGTACTACGTCAGCAAGACATTGCTGGATGCAGAGACCAGGTATCTTCCTTTGAAAAAATTAATCTTGGCACTGGTCATGACCACGAGGAAGCTACATCACCACTTCCTGGCTCACATCATTGAAGTACCGACCATCTATCTCATCGGGTCTATCCTGCGAAAGGCGGATCTGTCGGGAAGGGTGGCAGCTTGGTCCGTTGAGTTAGGGGAGTAGGACATCAAGTATGTCCCCCGCACTGCAGTGAAGAGTCAGGTCATTGCGAATTTTGTGGCACAGTTCTCATATGGACCCGCTCGGACACCCCATCCATAGCCAGAAGATGAGCAGGCCATCCCCGTTCATCCCGCATTGCCAGACGTTGATGAGCCGCACATAGAAGGACAGTGGAAGGTTTTTGTGGATGGATCAGCGTGCAACAAAGGATCAGGAATGGGTATAGTTTTGTTCTCGCCAGAAGGGCTGGCTCTGGAGCAGTCATTACGCTTATGTTTCAAAGCCTTCAACAACGAAGCCGAATATGAAGCACTGATCACCGGGATGAAAAGTGCAACGAGGTGCGGAGCTGAAGGCCTGCTAATCCATTGCGACAGCCAGCTTGTTGTCAACCAGCTATCTGGGGTGCGACCAAGGACGACAGGATGGCATCATATGCAAAAATAGCTAGGAAGCTTCTCCAACAGTTCAAGAAGACCGGAATGGTGCATATGAGCTCCCGGCAAAACAGCCACGCAGATGCTTTGACTTGTCTTGCCTCATCCGTATCGTCAGAGCTCCGTCGTACAGTAAGCATTGATTCTCTATCCCAGCCGAGCATCCAAATGAAGGACTCAGATGAGACCTTTGATTTGGATATAGGCCCGAGATGGATGGACCCAATCGTCGCTTACCTAGCACGTGATGAGCTCCCTGCGAACAAAAAAGCACACAAAATCAAAATCAAGTCGGCAAAGTATTGTCTCTCGTCGGATAAGATCCTCTACAGAAAATCTTTCACGGGGCCGTACTTGCGTTGCGTACATTCTGACCTTGTTCAACGATTTCTTTTCGAAATCCATGAGGGGGTGTGCGACAGCCACACCGGTGGGCGGTCTATAGCCCACAAGGCCATCTCTCAGGGGTACTGTTGGTCGTACATGCAAGAAGACGTCAAGGTCTACGTCCAAAATTGCGAGAAGTGACAGAAATTTTCTCCTATCATCCATGCTCCATCAAAGGACATGACACCCTTCACGAGTCCATGGCCCTTTGCTCAGTGGGGCATAGACATCGTGGGACCAATGCCAAAAGCCAAAGGAATGAAGAAGTATCTGCTTGTCGCAACGGATTACTTCACTAAGTGGATTGAAGCAGAGCCGTTGGCCAAGATCACTGAGCAATACAGAGCAGTTCGTCTAGAAGAACATCATCATCAGGTTCGGGATTCCGTATACCATTGTATTGGACAATGACACACAATTCTAAGATAAGTTCAAGGCTTTCTGCTCAATGTACAAGATCAGAAATTTCTACGCGTCAGTCAGCTACCCGCAGTGCATTTGCCAGGCTGAGGCGTCCAACAAGATGATTCTCGACGGCATCAAGAAGAGGTTGGACAAAACCAAGGGCAGATGGGTGGACGAGCTGCCGCTAGTCCTCTGGGCCTACCGCACAACGCCCAGAGGATCTGCCAGTGAAACGCTTTTCTCCCTAGCCTATGGTACAGAAGCAGTTATCCCACTAGAGGTTGGCATCCCTACTATCCGCACAGACCTGGTGGAGCAAGGGTGCAATGACAACGCTTTAGTCGTGCAGCTGGATCTAGCATAAGAGAAGAGGGAAAGGACACTTATCAGGCTAGCCTCCTACCAAGAACAACTTGCCAAGTTCCACAACAGAAAAGTTCACCCGAGGGAATTTGGAGTTGGAGACTTGGTCCAAAGGAAGGTCCTTGGCAACACCAAAAATCTAGTAGATGGGAAACTCGGGCCGAACTAGGAAGGGCCTTACAAAGTGATTGGGAAGGCAGGCCAGGGGGCATACAGATTGACAGACCTAGACGGAGTCAAGATCCCGCGCACCTGGAATGTCTCCAACCTCAAAAAAAAATTCAGTACAAGTTGTAACAGCCACAATGTATCAATAAGTTACTTTTCAATGAAAATCCAAACTCTTCAGTCCATTCTCCTCTGATCTGCAGCAAGGAGTAAGGAAGAAGATGCTCATAAAGCCTCGACTTCCTTACTAGGGGGCAATGGTCCTGGGTAGAGAATACTCGGGATAGTTGTCCCGAGAGCAGAACCATACAGGGGACCAGAAATCCCAAGGGACTGATCTCAAAACCAGAACAGGTCAATGGTCCCGAGCAGAGAATGCTTAAGATAATTGTTCCTGAGGTCATAACCTTACAGGGGACCGGAAATCTCAAGGGACTGATCTTGAAACTAGAACGGGTCAATGGTCCTGGGTAGAGAATACTTAGGATAATTGTTCATGAGGTTGGAACCTTATAGGGGACAAAAAATCCCAAGGGACTGATCTCGAAACCAGATCAGATCAACGGTCCCGAGCAAAATGCTTAGGATAATTGGTCCTGAGGTTGAAACCTTATAGGGGACCAGAAATCCCAAGGAACTGACTCAAAATGGGCTTCCAACCCAAGGGCCGCGCAGAGGTCCTGAGCCGATGAAGCCATCTTATAGGGGACAAGAAGTCCCAAGATGACCCAAGGCTTAAAACAGAATGAGAATGTAGGCTCTGCAATGTGGCTCAGCAGGGATATGTCCTTAAGGGAATAAATGTTCCAAAGACACCCGTCGCAGTGCGGATCAGCAGGGAAGGTCCCTAACGGAACAAATGTTCCAAGGACACCCGCATTTACAAAAAAAGGTTAACCAGCAAAGAAAGAAAGTCAGGCAAAGGAAGCATACGTTATAAGCAAAGGAAAGAAATTGCATTACAAAGGAAAGTCATTGGTACATCGCGATAAGCGTGAAAAAGAGAAGTACAAGCCAACAAAAGAAAAGCAGAAAGAAAATAGTTCAAAGAAAAAAGCAAGGAAATATTCAGGGAGCAGACAGCTCAACAACTCCTTCTTCAGTAGGAGCCTGTTCCACAACTCCTGCAGTTGGAGTGTCTGGGAGGGCAGCTTTGAAAAGGGGAGCATCAAAAACAGCAACGGAAGCTCCCTGCAGTAGAGCTCCCTGGGACATCTTCTGGGAGGGTGAGGTCAGTCACCACGGATGAGGCCTTGCTCGGCAAAGGATCTCCGTACATAGGGGAGAATCTGCCGTAACACCGCAGGCATCTATGGCGACCTGCCACATCTCCGTGAAGATGAAATCCTTCATCTCCGGGAGCTGCTCCAAGAACTGCCATTCGTAGTTGGCCTCTGTCAGCTCGGCTCCATTGTTGTAGCCCCTGGTGTAAGAATCGAGGACCTCTTTCTGGGATTCTCCAGTTCGAGCTTCCTCGCCTTCATCTGTGCATTGAGGGAAGCCCTTTCGGCATCAAAAGACTTGGTGTTGCTTTCCAGCTCAGCACGGGCATCGGACATCCCCTTCAGCCTCCTCTCCTCAGACTTGGCCAAGACGTCCCCCAGCCTCTTTACCTCAGCATCTGCAGTGCCCAGAGCCTTCTTGGTGTCTTCGTGCTTCTGGGCGAGAGTAGTCAGCATTTCGGTGTTCCTCTTCAGGATGTCCATGGAGGTTTTTAGCTTCTCCACATCCTTGGCATGCTCGCTCTGCAAGAGACTGATCCGCGTGTCGAGTTCGGTTGAGCACTGCAGGGCCTATTTGAAGATAGAAGAATTCAAGTCAGAAAGTAAGAAGTAAGAGGAACAAATTCATGTCATCGATCGACTGTATTACCTTCAGGGAGTACGTCAGAGCTCGGCGGGACAGATCCCCCGTGATGTACTTGTTCTCCTTAGCAACATCGATGGGAAGCATTACCGCGCAGGCTAGGCCGTACGCAACCTTCCCTTCTAGAACTCTGTCCCCTTTTTTCACGGCGGTCCCGTCCTCTTTCAACAGGATGGGTTCTCAATCGTCAACAAAGTTGTTGCCCTCAGTTGTCTTTGTCCCCTTGGTCAGGGAGATGTGTTCGCCCCTCTTGAGCCTCTTCAGGACGGGGAGTTCTGCAGGTGGATCAACCTCCTGCTGGCGAGTGCGGCTAGGCTGATCAGCCGCCTCAGAATCCACCTGAGAGGCTGGCGGGGGGATCTTGCTGGCAAAGGGTGGAAGAGGTGCCAGTTTCAGAGTAGGGGTTGGAGCCGCCTTATCCCAGGTCGGTGCGGCCCTCCTCGGGGAGTTGGAGATCGGCTCCCAACAGTCTTGTCCATCAGATCCACCAAAGAAAAGGAAGACGTCCCGTCTCGATCATCTTTGTCCGAGGACCGCAGTTCGAAAAGTATGCGAGAAGGCCTTGGAGGGTCCCGAGATGATGTCCCAACAGCTTCAGGGTCGACGGGGGGTGAGTGAACCTCCCAACGTTCTACCTCTTCAAGAATGTTTTCTTCCTCCTCGATATTGATGACGGGAGGTACATCAACAGTCACTCCTTGATGCTCAGTCGGGATGCCAACAGGGATATCTAGTGCGACAGGAGCTACGTCTAGATCGACAGTCGGACGCCGTGCACCTCAATAGCCTTTGTAGTATGGGATGTATCCCACGAGTTTCTCAATGGATTTGTCGATCAACTTCCCGTCTGGGCCAACAAAGTTGATCACCTTTCTGACCTCTTTCTTTTTCACGAACTTGTCGTTAAGAGAGTTCCGGTTCACGTTAGCGTCTGCAACAACAAAGAAACACGAAGTCAGAATCAACTAAGAAATAGAAGTCATAAGAAAAATGTAAGGAGAAGGCAAGGAGGGATACTGACGAGGAGCCTCGTCTGCGCGAGGAACTGGGTTCTCCCTCTTTGAGTTGAGAGTGAACTCCCAATTCCCGATCACGATCAGGTAATCGTCGTCGTCCCCCTTAGTGGAGTCAGGGAGCCACAAGACCAGCTTGCCACGGTTGACCCGAACCTTCAGGTACCATACACCACCCCGGGTATGGTTGATGGTGTAATGGTACAATATTTCCCAGATGCCTATTCTCGACCCGATTATCAGGTTCAAGGCAACGACACCCATCACAGTCCGGACTGTGTTGGCCGCCACTTGCATCAAAGTGAGATTCAGATAGCACAAGAAGTGGCGCAGAAGAGGGTGCAGAGGGAATCAGAGCCCGGCCTCCACGATGTGGATTACTAGGATATGTAGGGTGTTGTTGTCAGTCCTGCTCCTGGAATAGTTCCTAGGAGCAAGACTGATGGCAACATCCTCAAGTATACCGTATTCCTCCCGGAAGGACTAGATCTTTTCAGGGGTGTCAACCAAAGATCGAAAGAAGCCCATGTCTGCGAAAAAAGAAGAAGACTTGCTCAAAAAGGGCGAGAAGAAAGAGCAAGTGCAGGAGTACTAAGGTTTTGCAGAAGGCCAGAACTGAAGAGAATTCGACAAGAAGAGGGGAAAAGATTTAAATTCCATCCCTACGCTTTTATCGAAGGGTCGGCATGCGTGAAAAGTCTGTATCGACGGTCCACATCTGCCTCAAAAGGAGTACATGGGCCCTAGTGCATTAACTGCGCAATTAATGAAGCGTCTCTTCAGAAAATAACGGCATGCCTTATCCGATAGGTGGAACGACAGCGTTTTGGGTGCTGTGAGCTCTGCCCACTCCCGTTGTACGGCTGAAGTAGCCAGAGCTAGGGGCGATTGTGGTGGGGTAAATCCGGATCGGCCACCTGTCAAGGGCATATCCATATTTTTCCCAGACATAGCCGGCAACACAACATCGGTCTTCCACGTCATCATCAATCTCGCACTGTGGATTAGGTCAACCCTGTGCAGCTAGACATCCAGTCAGTGCGGCGACCAGTTATTCAAAACGGCAAGTACTAGATCTCGACCGATATAGCCAATCACGTGTCCAACGGCTATCTGCGCTACGAATCAGGTTGGCCATGTGCGGCCAACATCTTGGTAGTTAGACAGTCAGTTGTTCAGGGATGCGTGGGACAAATCACAGCAGATACAGCTAGTCACTTGTCCTACAAAGTGCCTCCGCTATGTGGATCAAGGTTAGCCTAGTACGGCTAATATCCTTACAGTATGAAGACCAGTCATGCAGAGAGCAGTGCGTCCCGGACCAGTATGGTACAGTTGGACACGTGCACAGGCAGTACGCATTGTGTAGATTAGGTTGGTCATGTGCGGCCGACATCCACCAGTGCGGCACCCAGTAATACAGCGCGGGAAGGAGGTGGCAAACAGGGCATCCAGGTGTCAATCAGCCAGTTGACGGTGAATGGTACGCGTGTCAGGCCCACCACTCCCGAAGGAATATTCAGAGTTCCTAGAACAGTGAAAAGGCATGCCAACATTCTCTCTTGTCGGAGAATGTGGTCAGACGACAGTCAGAGGCAACAGGATCAAGGAAAAGGGACGAGGAGTCCCATGCAGACCTCGATTTCCAGCGAGAAGCTGGAAACCCGGAAGGCAAGTATATAAGCAGGAGATCAGCCATCGATGAACGGGTACATGCCATTTTTTGCTCTCAGAACTCTCCTTGTGCTTACTCTCAGCTTCTTCGATTCAGGACTAACTTAGTCATCGGAGAGCCTTCCGGTCGCTAGAGGCGGGAGGTCCTCTAACAGTTTTCTGTGAGGGCAGGGTCAGGGAGGAGTAGAAGCAATCTAGTAGGGTGTCCAGATAAGCAAGATAATCTAGTCAACATGTGTTTACTGGCGAGGGCAGTATAGGAGTTTTTTCCTCCGCACACTTGGGTATATTTGCTTAAATCAAAAAGTGAAGTTTTTCTCATTTTAAGTCTTTTTATGCAATGGTTCGCACTCAGTTTGATAAACCTATTAAAATTCTCCGTAGTGAGAATGGCACAGAGTATATAGATAAAAAAATTTGGGCTTTCCTAGATGCGCATGGTATTCTTTTCCAAACGACTTGCGTTGACACTCCACAACAAAACGGAGTTGCTGAACACAAAATCGTCATTTTGCAGAAGTGGCACGCTCTCTCTTGTTTACCATGAATGTAACGAAATATTTATGGGGAGAGGCGAGCTTGACTGCAACTTATCAATCGTATGCCTTCTAGTTTTCTTAACTTTAAGACTCCCACAGAGTGTCTTCCTACCAATTGTCGCGTCATTACCCTTCCTCTGATGGTGTTTAGATGTGTATGC
>NMUG010011147.1:0-10719 GCA_002855965.1 Monotropa hypopitys
TCCATCCAATCAAGTATTAAATGTTCCCAACTACCACCCCAGTCCTCCGAACCCCTATATAAGCAACCCATTGGAGCATTCATTTCTCACCCAACTCCATCTTGCATTCAAAGCTCTAGAGAGAGAGAAAACCTTTGTTCCCAACGTCTTGGTGCTCGGCAGACCCAACACTTGGAATATTTTCTAAGTGCAGCATCCCTCCAGACCATTTGTTCCACCAGGAGCTCCACCAGCCTTAGCTCGGCCAAACTGTTCGGTATACCAGCAGAATCCCACTGTCCGTACAAGCACTCCCGTAGTGTTTAGCTGGGCAGACATTTGTCAGAGCAGCCCCTGTGAACTCAGGTAAGCCCTTAATGCTTTCGCCATGTTTCTTCATGTTTTGTCCCTATTCTTGTTCGGAAAATCCATTAATTGACTTGGCCGGACTAAATCTTGCTCGGCAACCTTCCTTTGGCTCAACCGAAGCAAACCAGACTCCCGTGTCTCAGCTCGGTAGATCGGCCCTTGGCCAAGCCCGTTCGGGCAAAACTTATTGACCCTCTGGATGAGTTTTTTTTCAGCTCGTCAGGTATGCCGGACCACCTCAGAAACACCTCTGACCTTCCCACACCTCTTGCTGACCTCCCACCTGCCGGAGCACTTCTGCTCGGCAAAGGGATAGTCCACCTCTAAGTGTCTTAACTATTTGAGCTCGGCTAAGTAGCCAGTATCTCGGGCAATAAGTCCCAAGGTCCTGCGACCACCTCACTATTCTTTTCAACCAATAGTAGTGTCTGAAGCACCATTTCCCGCACTACCATAGTCCACCAGTGCCTGTTGTTGGCAGCTCGGCAAGACCCCTGTTCGGCAGAGCTCAGCTCTGAAAAGCTTTTGTTCGGCAGAACCCTTAGCCCAGCAGACCGACAGCTCGACAAGGCCTTGCTCAGCAAAGACTTAGCTCGCAGAAGGACCCTTCGGTCCAGAAGACTCCAGAAACCTGTCGACTAAATAATGTGTTCTTGATCATCACCAAACCGGCCACTGTCCTCCGGACAAAAGGCCTTCGGTCACTTGTACTACCCGGAGCTCGGCCAGTCGGCCAAAGCAGTCTGGCCCTCCTTTAGGCCAGCAGCTCAGCTCGACCAGTTTAACTCGGAAGAAGCCTTAGATATTCGGCAGAAGCTTAGTTGTGTTCTTTATGTGTTATGGAAGATTTGAAGTATTAATTCAAAAGGAATCGACCCAAGGAAAAGGTGAATCTGTACATGCCTTCTTTACTCGTACTTTTCCTCACTTGCTCACTCATTTTATAAGTTATTGTTATGGCTATTGAGCCGAAAAACTATTATGTTATCACTCTTGCAAATGGAAGGAGAAGAGCTTGTGAAAACCTTTTATACATGGATAAACATGACGTGGAAAAATGTTTTATGTGGTTCTCGGCACGAACATGACATGGCCATGGAATATGGTCAAAATGGATAAGAGCCCGAATGTTGGGGGCAGAGTCAGATACCATGCATGAAGGTACAGACTATAAGGTTGGGACCAAACTAGATGGTCATTGGATGATATCATACCACTTTTCAAATTACGGGGTAGCTCCCCTTGTTCTGGTACCGTGGAGGCTGTAATTGGTTGGCTTGATGGACTGGTTGACAGTCATACATTTTGGGTGGATTACCCAAAGTAATCAATATACACTTGTTGCAGGTTCATGCGTAAAAGATGGCGAAAATCTGATATGACCAGAATGGGTCAATGATACTACTCTTGAGGCTATTGAGTCACTCATACTATGTTTATCTGAAATGATTTACTTGCAGGTAATAATCTTGGTTGTCCATGAAACTTGTAGTTTGGGCATGTACTGAATTCACTCTAGCTTTATATCTTATGCATTTTTTTAAAACTCTTTTCAGGATTTGAAGAGCAGGAGTAGGAGCTCTTGGAGTTTTTATATCTCAATTTTTGATTACCATATGTATCTGCCCATGGGGCTTGTATTTTGTATATCCCAAGATTAATTAATGAACTGATGTGGGTATTCTTGCCAGTGATGCACTCTCTGGGTTATTTCATGCTTTTCTGCTACATTCAATCTAAAATTGTTCGATGAATCCCTAAACTCATTAATTAGGGCCTTTAGCGAGCTTGCTCGTTGGCCGGTCATGGCTCATGTGTAATTGGGTCGTGACAGATCATCACCCTCTCCACATTGACGTGCATAGTTCGTAGCTCTTTGAAGAATCCCTCATCTAGGGTTTAAAGTATTTGCTCAAATCATCTCAAGAGGTAGAGTATGCTTGTCCCTTGTATATTATTTGATGGTTTGCTTCTTTCCCTCTCCACATATCTTGTAGGACGAGGATTTCGTTTGGTAGTCACCTTGTGGGTTCCTTTACTCTCAAATTAAATGAGTGTTTGTGTTGCTATGTGTCTCAATTGACTTTCCCCGTTATCGATTTCAAGATCCCCAAACTAATTTTGGAAAACCCCAAATTTTATGCAACCCATGATAAAATGTTGGAATTGAAAAGTCCATCTTGAAATTGATGATTGTAAAATGGTCCTATGATCTTATAAATGTTTCAATTTGAGAAATTTGAAATGTATTTTGGAAAATTCATGTTTGGTCACTAAGGGAGATTAGGAGGTGTGGGTGCCCTAATCCCCGGAAATTGAATGGATGTTCTAAATGACCATTAACATGAAAGATTAGTTGAGTTGGCTAATTTTTCATATGGGAATTTCATTTCCAGAGTGGATAACACTCACTATATTGCGCAATGGGGGTCCACTGGAGCCCTTCCTAAGGTAGGATAATTTTGAGGAACATACGGTTGGTAGCTGGCAGGCGACTAGCACAGAACAATCCGAAACTCAATAAAATACTAATAATGTAATTGTACCTCCCTTAATTTCATTAGGGTTGAGATGAGATGTTTTAAAGAAATATTTTTCTTTGATTTCGTCAAGTTGAGCTTTTGAAAGAAAACCAATGGTTTTGAAAAATAGAAATTTGGAAAGAACTTGGAAAATGATTTTGGAACTATGAAATGGTACTCATCGCATGCATTCATATTTTATTCTCGCACTCGCATCTTTTTTCCCAACTTGGGATATATTTGGGTATAGACTATCTCTACTAGACTGTTGCCTAACCCTCTATTTTTAGGTACCAATCCGGCTATTTGATTGGAAGCTTGGAGCTTTAGGTGCCACTTCTTTGGGTATCCTCGTTTGATTTCTTTTAACTTCTTTCATTTCAAATTCATCTTCCCAGAATTGTAATATTTGTTTTTGGATGGACTGTAAACTTACACATTGTGTGTGTGTGTGTGTGTGTCATTCCCCTTCCCCTTATTTACTTTTTGCACTTTGTAATGGGTAGATGTTTGATATTATTAGTCCATGTTGTCCACTTTTATATTTTCAAAAAACAACATGGTTTGAAAATCCGGGATGTGACAACTTTGTATCAGAGCTTTCGTTCGAAAACTTAGGCCTTTGGGGAGACATTTGGTCTCGATGGGTGCATTGTTTTGAAAAGTTTGCATGTGATGTGCTTGGAGTGTGTATGCATTGCATGAGGACCTTGTGTTTTTATAGAAATTAACTAAATGGGACCTTTCCTCTAATTCTCGTAGTGTGTCCTAGGGTGATGTTGATCCTCTAATGGACCTCTTGTTCGTATGGTTGTGGTTGTTTCCAGTTTATTCTACTCCATCGTTGTGTAGAGCTCTTAGATCTTGGCTAATTCTGGGCATCATCTTTCTCTGTAGTTGCTATGCCTCCCCGAAGAACTGTAGGTCGAGGAAGGGGACGTCGAGGACTCCCTATCCCTTATGCCATTAGTCAGGAAGTCACCGGCCAGAATGGTGACTTTGCTGATGATATCCCTCCTGTCATGCCAGCTCTTGAAGGACTGGTTATTCCTAATCAGTTTATGTGAGATTTTGCTGCATCCATGGCTGAGGCAAGTCGTAGAATGGCCCCTCCCAAAGAGGCACAAGGTGATCGGGCTATTGAATTGCTTCGAGAATTCTGCCGTATGGATTCTCCCAAGTTTAGTGGGGAAGGAGATCCATTGGCAGCAAATCACTGGTTATCTGAAGTACGAAAGATCCTGGATATGCTGCGGATCCAGGAGAACTAGTTGAGGATTTATTTCACCACCTATTAGTTCATTGGTGAAGCCAATGAGTGGTGGTCTGCTATTATCGAAGCTCGTCGTGATGCACTAAGGGCTTCTGGGGACTTCAACCCTTTGGTTGCCCAAGATCCTATAGGTGCAATGACGTGGCTAGAGTTTGAGGCTATCTTTGAGTGCCAGTACTTCCTGGAGTCCTATCGTGATCAGCTCCGAGAGCAGTTTGACAGGTTGGAGCAAGGCTCCATGTCTGTTACCCAATATTCCATCAAGTTTCACGCGTTATCCAGGTTTGCCCCTGATTTGGTCAGTTCTAAGGAAAGGAAGTGTAAGAGGTTTGAGAAAGTTTTGCATTCCTCGGTCCAGCTACTCGTGATGAGTCAAAGGATCAGGAATTTTGCGGATATGGTTGAATGTGCCAGAACGATCGAGCCAAAGAAAGAGGCTCCCAAGGAGGTTTGTGTTTGGGAACCTAGGAGGCAAGTATCTGGATCTAGTTCTTCTTCTAACAGTTTGGGGAGGAAGAGGTAGCGTGAGCGCCCCCGTTTCTCTAGGGGACAGGGCTCACATGTCAGCATTGCAAGTCCTGGACTCTCGACCAGACAGGAAGTTGTTTTCCACCGTTGCAATCAACTAGGGCATTACTGCACCGAGTGTCCCTTGTTGGTCTGCTTTGATTGTGGCCAGTCCAGTCACCTCTCCAGAGGATGTACTGCGAAGGCTGGTGTTCGCAGTGAGATGGGTTTAGTTCAGCAAACTCGTCCAGGTCAACATATGCAAATTGGTCTTGCTTCATCGAGCCAGAGTTCTAGAGCGGACCATGCCAGTACCTCAATTCCTGGTCAGTCATCTGGACACCGTGGTGGTCAGGGTCACGGTCTGTTTGCTCGGTGTAGAGCTTACACTATTCCAGTGGTTACCCATCCTGTAGTTCAGCAGCCACATCTGTAGCCTAACACTTTTGTTGTGCAGGGTATGTTCCTTATTTATGGTTCTTTTGCTGACGTCTTAATTGATTCTAGAGCATCACATTCATTCCTCGCTGCATCATTTGCAACCATGTTGGGCTTGAGGTTAGACGTTTTGACCCCTCCTATAATGGCATAAACTCCCGTTGGTGGTAGAGTTCCATTAGACCGCATCGTTCGTAGTTTTCACCTCACCATAGAGGATCGTCTATTCGTCTGTGATTTCATAGTTTTGGTTATATCTGGGTTCGATCTTATTCTGGGCATGGATTGGTTGTCCACTTATCATGCCACCATCGATTGTCATTATCGGCGTGTCAGGATTCTTTCTCCTGAAGGGGACTTCTTCTATTTCTACGGGGATCGTAGTGAACCCCTAGAGAATTACCGTCATGATTCTAAGAAACAAGTATCCCTTTAGTGTCTGTTGGCCAGTTTGTTTTTGGACGATATGGATTCCCGTCCTATGAAGTTGCCCCCTGTGGTCTCTAAATTCCCGGATGTTTTTCCAAAAGAGTTGCATGGACTGTCTCCCGAAAAGGATGTGCAATTTTCTATTGATCTTGTGCTATAGACTTACCCTATTTCTGTTCCTCCTTATCGGTTTGCTCTAGCTGAGTTGAAGGAGTTGAAGATCCAATTGCAAGAAATGTTGGACTTGGGTTTCATTCACTATAGTTCCTCGGAGCTTTTGCTCTTTTTGCTAAGAAGAAAGATGGTTCTCTCCGTCTTTGTATTGACTATCGAAAATTGAACCGTGTGACCGTGAAGAATGAGTATCCCATGCCAAGGATTGATGACTTGTTCGATCAACTCTGAGGTTCCATTTGCTTTTCTAAGATTGACTTGAGATTAGAAAGTCACCGGTTGTTAGTCCATGCCGAGGATGTTTCCAAGACAGCCTTTCAGATGATATATGGTCATTATGAGTTTGTTGTCATACCATTCGGTATGTCTAATGCCCCTGCAACTTTTATGGATCTCATGAATCGCATCTTCCATCCTTATCTCTATAGTTTTCTGGTTGTATTTTTTGATGATGTACTCGTGTATTCTACTTCCGAGGAAGATCATCAGACACATCTCCACGTTGTTCTAGAGTTGCTTCGTGAGCATCAGTTGTTTTCCAAGCTCAGCAAGTGTGAATTTTGGCTTCCAGAAGTGAAATTTCTTGGGCATGTTGTTTCCAGTGATGGCATATCTATGGACCCTGGTAAGATTGAGGCCACGATGTCTTGGCTGCGTCCGACCAACATTTTTGAGATTCGGAGTTTCTTGGGTCTTGCTGGGTATTATTGACGATTCATTTTAGATTTCTCTCGATTGGCTTCTCCATTCACTCGGTTGACCCGAAAGGGTGTCCATTTTGAATGGAATGATTCGTGTGAAGTTTCTTTTGAAGAGTTGAAGAGAAGATTGACTTCTTCCCCTATCCTTATTGTCCCCGAGCGAGGTATTGGGTATTCAGTTTATGGTGATGTATCACACGACGGTCTTGGATGTGTTCTTATGCAAGTGGGCCGAGTGGTGGCTTATGATTCTAGGCAGTTGAAGGACCATGAGCGTAACTACCTAACCCATGATCTTGAGTTGGCCGCTATTGTTTTTGCTCTTAAGAGTTGGAGACATTATTTGTATGACAAAAGGTTTGAGGTCTTCTCAGATCATAAGAACCTCAAATATCTCTTCACTCAAAAAGAGCTTAACTTGCATCAATGGCGATGGATGGAAAATTTGGAGGACTATGATTTTGACTTGCAGTACCATCCTGGTAAGGTCAACGTTGTTGCGAATGCCTTGAGTAGGAAGTCTTCTCATTTGGCCAGCTTGGCCATTCTTGATTGGAAGTTGATTGACAATCTCCAACCTTATCTTTCTTATTCCGAGGAAGTTATCCCTCAAACTACCTTATGCCATGTGACCATTCATTCAGCATTATGTCCGAATATCATAGAGGCACAAGTTAGTGATGATGAGGCTGTCGTTCATCGCTCTAAGTTCTTGGATGGTGAGGCTAATCCTGGATGGATGGCCTATGCAGATTTAAGTATTTACTTTCATAGTCGGTTGTTCCTCCATGCCTCTTTCCATGAGGCTATTCTTCATGAGTTTTATCACTCTCATTTTGCCATCCATCCTAGTGGCACAAAGATGTATCACAACCTTCGTCGTCAGTTTTGGTGGCCGGGGATGAAATGGGATGTTGCTGGATTCGTGGCTAGGTGCCTTACTCGTCAACAAGTTAAGGCCGAGCATCAGAGGCCGATTGGTTTGTTGCAGCCCTTGCCTATTCTCGAATGGAAGTGGGAGTATGTGACCACTGATTTTTTGAACGGTTTGCTGAAAGCACCGGGTGGATTTAATGCTATATGGGTTGTCGTAAATCATTTGATGACATCTGCATACTTCTTACCCATTCGTATTGCTCAGTCCTTGGATTCCTTGAGTAAGTTGTATATCCGTGAGGTTATTTGGTTGCATGGTGCCCTGTGTTCTATTGTTTCTGATCGTGATCTCCGATTCACTTCTAGATTTTAGCGTAGCTTGCAAGCCGCCATAGGTACCAAGCTTATTTTTAGTACCGCTTTCCATCCTCAGACTGATGGCCAATCTGAGCATACCATTCAGATCTTGGAGGATATGCTCCGTTCTTGTGTACTTGATTTTGGTGGTGGTTAGGCTGATCATCTTCCTTTGGTGGAGTTTGCCTATAATAATAGTTATCAGTCGAGTATCAGTATAGCACCTTTTGAGGCGTTTTATGGTCGTCCATGTAAATCTTCTGTGTGTTGGTTGGAAGTGGGTGAATTTGATGTTTTTGGCCCCAAGGCAACTCATCAAACCACTGAGCAAATCAAATTGATTCGCCAACATTTGCTTATGGCACAAAGTAGGAATAAGAGTTATGCCGATTGTCTTTGTCGCCCTTTGTCATTTGAGGTTGGTGATCATGCTTTTATTAAGGTATCGCCTAGAAGAGGTATTTCTCGTTTTGGGAAGAAGGGGAAGCTCAACCCCTGTTATATTGGTCCGTTTGACATTATTGAGAAGATTGGTGAAGCGGCATATCGATTGGAATTGCCAGCCAACGTCTCCAATATCCATGATGTTTTTCATGTATCGATGTTGCAAAAGTACGAACCGGATCCCTCACATGTGATCAATTGGGATAATATGGAGTTGGAGGCCCACGTATTGTATGAAGAGCGACCCATCCGTATTCTTGATTCTAGGGAGCAAGTTTTGCAAGGAAAACCTATTCCATTGTTGAAGGTTTTGTGGTCAAATCATGGCATTAAGGAGGCAACTTGGGAAAGAGAAGATGAAATGAGGGTGAAATATCCGGATTTGTTTTGACTTTGTTGTAATTTTCCTCCCTTGTATCAATTTAAATTGCATCTCTACTCTCTTGTCGCGTATCTTGTAGTAATCCTTCTTGGTGATCGTCTCCCTTTTACCCTACCTTTTTGTTGATATCCAATTTTGACGCAACCTCAGAAGTCAACAGAATGATCAAATCAGCCTCCGAACAAATCCAGACGCAATTCCGGGATGTCAGGACTTCCCGCAAACAAATACCGATAGCAGCCAGCGACAATGCAGTAATGAGCGAACACCGATAAAATGTTGAGGAATATTTATCCGAAATCAGAATTTCAATCCGACTAGAGGAACAAGACGAGCAGTAACCGAACGGCCGACAGAAATCCTCTTTGCATGCTTCATGCTCCAGAATCAGCAGAATTTCGCGTGAGCATCCGAAATCATGTTTGGTAATGCAAAGTCGACGGCAATTTCGCTACCGAGAAGTCTACATAAAAATTGAATCCATCCAAGCAAAATTCAGAATTCAGTCAAAACGCCGCGCCGTTCATTTTTACCGCGACGATAAGCCGACGTCAGAATTGAACAAACATAATTTTCATGAGCAACATTTGAAGAGGCGAACATTTACTGATAAATGCAATCGATGGATAAAAAGCAGTTCAAGGCGCAGCATCCTCTCCCGATCATAGCAGAAAGGCCGGTTTCCAAAGAGTTTCGGAAAAGTGGCTGGAATAATCCCGTGATAATTTCTAAATTCACGATTTAATTCAAGCATCTCAAATATCTACTTCAAATTTTCAGAGACGGACATAGGGCCGAGCAAGCGCATATCAAATGTCCGGATTAATTTCTGGACCCTAGAAGACTTTGGAATTTCTTTTTCATTTTAAATTTATTTCATTTTTGATTTTCGGCGATTGATTTGACCTCAAATCCACTCCAACACTCAATCCAAACACCAAATCTCCTTTGCTGCACACTTCCCAAGAAAAATCATTTTTTTTGAACATGTCGCATCTATAGATGCGACATGCATACTTCTATAAAAGCCCCTCTCCTCTCTTGGGAGATGGACCCTTGATCATTGAAGATCCAATTTATACTCCAGAACAAAATCCCTCCGGGCAGAACCCTTTTTCAAACCCCAAAACCCTTTCAAAAATCATCCAAACTACCTCAAATCCTTATCAACTTTCTCCAACCTTTCAAACCTTCAATCAACCTCAAAATCCATCCAAGAACACCTCATTCAAGCCAATATCCAGAAACCAAAAGGCTTATCCACCAAGTTCAAACCACAAAAACTTCCAACCTATCTACCAAAAGTCCCGAAAATTATTCAAACCCTGCCGAACCTCTGCCAAATTTTCTACAAGCATTTTGTTTTCTATCTTCTTCTTGTTCTTTGAGCATTTTCTCGGTAGAACGTTCTAAGTTATAGTTTAGTATTAGTATCAGTTTCAATCCAGATACTATACTTCATTATAATTTACAGAACTTACCGTTAGAAATTTTGCATCCGAAATGTGTTAGTCAAGGTAAATACAGAAAAACGTTTTGCATCTTTGTCATATTCATTTTCTTATTTTCTTCTTATTTTCTTCTTCTTTTATCCGCTGCGATGTAAACGTCAAAGCGAAGAAGATTCGTTTTCATAGTATATCCCGAATATCGGCATTTGTACGGCTATGCCTACTCCGATATTTTCGGCGAGAAAACTATCAAAACGTTTCTTTTATCTATCTATATATATAAATATATATAATAAAGAAGAAGACCATTTGCGTCTTTCTCCTCGTTAGAATTTGACGCATTCTATGCTACGCCTACTTCGACATCACGTACGAGAAGAACGTAAATACGTTTTCGCCTTAAAAATACAAAAACATGTTGTTGGCTTCTTTTCCACTTTTCTTCTTTATTCAAAGAAATGATCTTCAAAGATCTCAATTAAATGATATCTCGGCCTCGCGTATGGCTATGCCTACCGGCTGTTCGGTCAAATAATTAGAGATCTTGGAACATTTATTTCCTTGAATAGATCAGAAATTGAACTTATAAAATTCGACTTATGAAGTTTTGGCTTACAATCGCGACATGTCGTTAAAAGCCAATCTTTCATTTCTTGAAGTTTGTAAAGGAGAAAACCAAAGCCGTTTTGTTTCATTTCTATTTTGCATTTCTAAATCTGACATTGTCGGTATATTGTATATAAGCCGTCCGTTTTGGGAGTATTCCGACACGACTTATATATAATATTATATCCCGCTATACGTGTTTATAAATGTA
>NMUG010011148.1:0-10719 GCA_002855965.1 Monotropa hypopitys
TCAGTGCAAAATTAGTTCATTGATTTCCGAGGCTGCTGGCCAGCTGCACGAAGAACCGAACGGATTGTCGTCTGCCCTAACATAAATCCCAAATATGGATCGGACGGATTTAGTTTTCACACTGTCCTCTTTATAATTAGAACGTCTTCGACTTTCCATTCAGAAACGGAAATTTAGATGCTCGTGGGAGATTCTGCTCGATCCCGTGGATTCTCGGCGACCGGAGGCCGATGCCGAAAATAAAGTGAGAAGCGGTAGGTGCACCTTGTGGACTGCTCTGCTCCTGAAAAATCTGCTCCATTAGGAATACCAGACTTTGAAGATAAGGCCCGTACAAAATCCGTTCACTGATTTCCGAGGCTATTGGTCAACTGCGCGAAAAACCAACCGGACTGACGTTCATCCTTAATTAAATCCCAGATCTGAATCGAACGGATTTAATTTTTATACCTGCTTCACGATAACTAACGTACTGCCAATATTCTGTCTGACAATAAAATTCTGACTGTGGATGCAGAATTTTTCTCGTTTCCGGATATTCTGCCTTTTTCGGATGCGGTTTCAGTGTCGTCCGTCGGAAATTTTACTGATTAGTGTGTCGATTTTAAATTCTGAGATAGGTGAATGTTCCTCAACACTTCATCGCTGCTCGTTCACTGTTACTGCATTTTTTGGGTATCGTCGGTGCTGTTCGCGGCGAGTCTGAACATTCCGGAGATGCATTCGGCTACTGAAAAAGACAGTTTTGCTGATTTCTGAACTTGTGAGAGGGTGAGCCAAAATTTGGGTATCAACAGAAGGCCAAGCCAATGGTTTCCCTGTGCTTAAACGTGCAAGTTGATGCCGACTGACATTAATATTATGATAGCCCCTATCGGCTATACAGAACTGGGACCGAACCACATCCTTCTTCCCATCATTACTGTGGGGGGGAGTCCAGTTCCCCTTCCACTCTATGCTCACTCGCTTCTTCGGCGAGCTCCGTCTCACACTGTTCCAAGTGACGGTGAACGTATTTCGAATTTTAATGGGGGTAGTAAAGCTGAATGAGACCCTTCCTCGGTCGGACCGACTCGACTTTTGGGACATCTTCGGCTGCTACTTCATCGGCTTCAATAAGAAGTACATGAAATATTACCCGGGCAAGAGACCTTACCAGTCTGGCCTGATCACCGGCTTGCCGGACTCCGATAAGTATGCCGAGGACATGATGATTGTCTCCAGCAACTTCTTCATCCCGCTTGATCATGGTGTGGACATGTAGTTTACCGTCCCGTTTCAACCGGGTGTCCCCGGTAAGCTTTGTCCCTTCGGCTGAGGTTGCTTCTTTTATTCAGATTTTATGACCGTTTAATTTTCCTTTGCAGACCTTGGGATCCTCAGCAATTTGAAAGCTCAGGCCAATGAGGGTAAAGTTAGGAAATTTTCTGAACTCCCCAAGGGACAACGCTCTGTACCGACGCTATTGGAGTATAGACCAACGTATACCCACACTCTACGAGCCTGACCAGCTCCAGCCGAGACATCTTCCAGGCACTCAGCCGAGCCATCCACCGAACATCCAGCCGAAGAAGAGATGGGGCCCAAAAGAGTTATCGATCTTGAAGAAGAGTTCATGGGCAACAAACCTGAGGTCACGGATGCTGAGCCCTTAGTGACCATCTTGAAGGAGCCGCCGCTGAGCCGTCAAGCAAACGAGGTCCTAGCCGGGCTAGAAAAGGCTCGGGCACAGAAGAAGCCCTGGTTGTCTGAGGACGCGCCTTCTGCCGAACACTCTGCAGCTGCCGCAGAGAAGGCGGCCGTACCTAATCCGGCAACCGTTGAGATGGCGGGATTTTCCCAGAAGGCAGTACAGGTGTGGGTGCCGAAGCTTTCTTTTGAGGGAGTTGAGGTCGTAGAGGGGACCTGATATCGGAGCGTCCGGCTACGGCGATGGCACTGCTCCAGGCCTTCACCTTGCTTAGGGAGATGGAGCAGCTCCCCTCAGGCCTCCGAACCTGCTTCCGGCGGATGATGTACTACGATGCCATGGTAAGCATTTCCTGATTGCTTTTTCATTTAGTCTTTCTCTTCGGTACGGTTACAATAACTTGACTCTTTGCAGATGATGGATGTCGGCGCCGGCGTGGACCGGCGCATTGGTGATCTTCCAGCTACCCGCCGTCAGGCAGAGAGGGAGGCCGAGGAAGGCCGCAAGAAGATTGCTGATGCGGACAGCTCCTTGGCCAAGATGAGGGAGAGGGCCAAAGGTCTGGAGTCAACAGTTCAGATCAACGTGGCCGAACTAAATGCTAAGAATGCTCGGATCACTGAGGTCAAAGCTGAGAATCTTCGGCTGAAGGCCGAGCTGGAGGATCAGAGTAATAAGGTGGTTGCTGAGGCCGAGGCGGGGTACAACCGCAGTTTTAATGAGGCCGTGGGGCAGTGCCATGGGGCAATGTCATGACCAGGTGACTTGTCTCAAGGAGAAGCTCTTTCAGAAGGGCTGGGTTTGTGCCATGGTCTCCATGGGGGCTGAAGATCATACTTCAGCCGTGGGGGAAATCCCACCATGAGGTCGGCCAAAGGTGGAGCTTGGCTTCGGTCTGCACCACTGGCCTCTCCTGTCATTGAGATCGAGGTTGCTGATCTCGCTGCTGGGACCGAGGCTGTCGGCACTGGTTCTACTGTTTCCAACCCTTCTGAGCCAACTGTTTGATCTATTCTAGCATTTTCCTTTCTTTTCCTTTTGTTTGTATTTTTTGTTTGGACCGCGCTGACATGTGGCCGGTTCTTTTTTGCAATCAATGAACTTTAAAATTTCTATTTCAAGTTTCTTGTTTGCACGGCTGCCTTTTTATGTTGTCCCCTACTTCCCCCAACCGAGGAAAAGGCTTTGGTCAGCCAAGGCTTTAACCTCGGCTAGGCAGTATACTTTGGTTGCTTGCAATTTTGTAGGTCGCTTCGGCACTTGTCGGAGTAGTACTTGTACATTTTCAAATAAATGCTAACTTTAAAAGGTTCTTCGGCAAAGCCACCAAAGAGATGTATACACGCTTTATAGATGAACGGCAACTATAAGCTGTTTCGGTGGTGTAGCGCCGAAGAGCTGCATGCGCATTTTATAGATCAATGGCAACTGTAAGCTGCTTCGGTGGTATAGCGCCGAAGAGCTGCATGCACGTTTTGTAGATGAACGGCAACTGTTAGCTGCTTCGGTGATATAGCGCCGAAGAGCTGCATGCACGTTTTATAGATCAATGGCAACTATAAATTGCTTCGGCAGTATGGCACCGAAGAGAGAGATGGAATAAATTTAAACACAAGCATTTTTAGAGAAATGATTCACATTGATCGAGGGTCCTAGGCCAGATTACATGTCGGTTAATGATAGTACAACCTCAAGTTTGTAGCGTTCCACGGCCTCAGTATTAGAGTGTTGTCCAGCTCTTCTCGTCAGTAAGCCTCAGTCCCTACATGGCCTACCACTCTGTACGACCCCTCCCAGTTCGGGCTGAGCTTGCCATCCGAGCTCTTCTTCTTATTTCTCACGACTTTCCTTAGAACGAGATCATCAATTTTGAAGGCCCTAGGCCAGACCGTCCGTGCAAAATTTCTAGCGAGTCCCTGCTGGTAGGAGGCTAGTCTGATCCTAGCCAAATCTCTTCTTTCTTCTGTCAGGTCTAGATCCTTCTCAATTGCTGCGTTGTTGGTTGGCTCATCGAATGCTTCGGTCCTGATGGTTGGGAACCTGGCTTCTAGCAGAATAATCGCCTCCATACCGAAGGCTAATGACAATGGGGTTTGCCCTGTAGAGCGCCGAGGAGTTGTTCTGTAAGCCCACAGGACACTGGGTAGCTCTTCAGCCCATCTCCCTTTCGCTACTTGGAGCCTTTTATTGATGCCGCTACTGATCGTTTTGTTGGATGCTTCGGCCTGCCTGTTGCCTTGTGGGTAGTGGGGGGTAGAGTTATAGAACTTGATTCTATGGTCGGCACACAAGTTGGTAAAGAGGTCCCCCACAAACTGACTGCCATTGTCTGAGATAAAGGAATAGGGGATGCCGAAGCGAGAGACTATGTTTTTCCAGGCAAACCTTTTGACATCCTTGTCTTCAATGGTGACCAACGGCTCGGCTTCCACCCACTTGGAGAAGTAGTCCGTTGCCGTTATCAAGAATTTGAACCCTCCTGGTGCCGTGGGGAGCTTGCCGACAATGTCCAAGCCCCACTGAGCAAAAGGCCATGGACTGGTCAACAGTGTAAGCTCCTCGACAGGTTGTCTGATAATCGGGGAGAACCTCTGGCAGGCATCACATTTTTTCACTATCTTCTCCCCATCTTCCATCATCTTTGGCCACCAATACCCTTGCGAGATGGCCCGGTGAGCAATAGATCTTCCTCCTGTGTGGGCTCCGCAGCTGCCGGCGTAGAGTTCTTGTAGTACTCCTTCCACCAATGTTGGATGTACACAGAGGAGGTACGGTCCTGAGAATGACCGTCTGTACAGCTTCTCCTAAGGGCCTAGCCAGAACCGATCCGACTGGTGGACGATTCAGTGGGCCTCCCTCTTGTCTTCTGGTAGTGAGCCATCTTTCAGAAATGATATGATAGGGTCCATCCAGATGGGACCCTGGCTGATGAAGAAGATGAGGGGCTACTTCGGTGCTTATATGCTCGGCTGATCCAGGCTCTGGATGCTGACTGTCCTCTGCTCTTTAACTTCTGCCACTGAGGCTATCTCGGCTAGAGCGTTGGCATGGGAATTCTGCTCCCTGCCGACCTATTGGATTTGGAATCGTTTGAACAGTCCCAACCTCTCCTTGGCTTTCTGTATATACCTTCCCATCCGCTCATCTCGACACTCGTAGTCGCCGTTGATTTGGTTGACTATGAGCTAAGAGTCGCTGTAGACGCCGAGGCTTTGAATTTCCATCTCTTTGGCAGACTTCAGTCCGGCCAATAGGGCTTCCTATTCCACATCATTGTTGGAAGTGCTGAAGTTGAGCCGGAGGGAATGTTCATGAGTGATGCCTTCAGGGGAAATGAGGACAACTCTGGTCCCATTTCCTCAACAATTAGATGTGCCATTGACAAACATCCTCCACGAGTCCTTATTTGGTAGTGATTGTGGCAGGATTTGGTCGGCAATGATCTCTTTACCTTTAGGATCCTCTGGCCGAGGAGAAAATTCAGCAAGGAAGTCGGCCAAGATTTGACCTTTGATGGCTGTCTTGGGCTGGAACTTGATATCGAAATTTGCCTGTTCGATGGCCCACTTAGTTATTTGGCCAGACAAGTCGGTGCGTTTAAGCAATGCCCGAAGAGGGAACTCGGTCAAGACTACGATAGTATGTGCCTGGAAGTATGGTTCCAGTTTTCTGGAAGCAATAACCAGAGCATATGTAAGTTTTTCAAGAGGGATATACTTCGTCTCGGCGCTGATGAGTGATTTGCTTGAGAAGTAGACCGGCAGCTGCTCAGGCCCATCTTGCTGGACCAATGCTGAGCTGACGGCATGCGACGTGACAACAAGATATAGGTACAACTCTTCCCCCTGTATTGGTTTGGCAAGCAGGGGAACCGAAGAGAGGTATTCTTTAAGATTACCGAGGGTCTCCCTGCACTGCTCGGTCCATAGGAAATGCCTTCGGCTATTTTTCTTTAACAGTTCATAGAATGGTCGGCATTTGTATGAAGACCTGTTAATGAACCTGTTGAGGGCTGCAGACATTCCTACAAGCTTCTGCACTTCTTTTAATGTCCTGGGCTCTTCTATTTTCTGGATGGCCGAGATCTGAGAAGGGTCGGCCTCAATGCCTCGGCACGTGACAAGATAACCCATGAATTTCCCCGAGCTGACTCCAAAGGCACATTTGGAGGCATTGAGCAGAAGCTTGTGCAACTTCAGAATATCAAATACTTTCTGCAGATCGTCCAGATGACTTTTTTCGGCCTTGCTTTTGACGACCATATCATCAATGTAAGCTTCCATAGTGTCGCCGAGATGAGAGCTGAACATTTTAGTGATCATTCTCTGATAGGTTGCTCTGGCATTCTTGAGGCCGAAGGGCATGACTTGGTAGCAGAATAGTCCTCTAGGAGTGATCAACGCCGTCTTCTCCTGGTCCAGACCGAACATCGCGATTTGGTGATATCCACGGTAGGCGTCCATGAAACTCATCCTGGGATGTCTTGCCGTTGAGTTGACCAGTTGATCAATCCTGGGAACTGGAAAGCTGTCTTTGGGGCAAGCTTCATTGAGGTTAGTGTAGTCAACACAAACCCTCAACTTGTCGGTCTTCTTTTTGACCACCACCGTGTTGGCCAACCAGGTGGGATAGTGTACTTCTCGGATTGCCTGTGCCTCGGTCAGACAATCAACTTCCTCTATAAGAGCATCGGCATAAGCAGCTGCCGATCACCGGGCCTTTTGAACAATGGGCCGGAACTCAGACCGGACGTTGAGGTGATGGCTGATAAACTCCGGATCCACGCTTGGCATTTCATAGGGTGTCGAGGCAAATATTTCAACATTACGCTTTAGGAAGCTGATCATGGCCTCCTTGTCTCCTTCGGTCATTTGAGAATTGATAAGAAAGAAGCGCTCCGGATCATCGGCGCTCATAGGGATGGTATCAAGGTCCTCAATGGATTTTGCCAAGGCGCTTGAACTGACATCCTCCAGCACCGGATGATTTGGAACCTCTACCCAATGGACTTGCTCAGGGGTAACTTTCCCTTTGACAGCAGCGATGTAGCACTACTTCGCCGAGGTTTGGTCTCCCTTAAGCTCCTCCACACCTCTTCTGCCAATAAATTTGATAACCTGATGGTATGTGGAAATGACTCCCTTTATGCTATGGACCCAGGTTCGGCCCAGGATAGCGTTGTAAAGAGATAGGACATCAACAACCATAAACTCCACCTCGGTAGTAACCGTGTAGATGGTCACTAGGATGAGCATTTTGCTGAGCGGCCAGACAGAAGTCGCATTGAATCCTACCAGTGGCACGTCAGTCGGTTGAAGGTCTTCTGCTTTGTACCACATTTTCTTTAACAGGGAATAGTACATGACATCTACTGAACTGTCGAGGTCAACGAGGACCCTTCGGACCTGGCACTCGGCAACTTGTAGGGTGACGACTAACACGTCGTCGTGAGGGTGCTGAACCCTTTCTGAATCTCTATCTGAGAAGGTTATGGAATACCTGGAGTCCGGCTTCGGCTTCTTCGGCATAGGTTGGACGACAAGGATCTTCTTTGCCTCAATCTGTTGGAGATCTGACCGAAGATGCTCCTCTCATCGGTGATCCACCATCCCGTGGATCGCGTTGATAACTCGTAGGGCTGGCTTGGGGTCCTCCTTTGGTACGGCAGTGGCTGTCTTCTCTGTGTCAATGAACTCCCCAAGATGACCAGCAGCGACCAACTCCTCCAGAAAGTCCTTGTAGGCCCGGTAGTTAGTTGTGAGGTGGCCTGTCTCCCTGTGGTAGGAGCACCTGAACTTATCGTTGCCGCCTCTTTGAGCTCCCAACCGCTTGTCTGGCCATCTGAAGTATGTCTCCTTTTCGATTTTGCGAAGGAGCATAAAAGTTGGCTGCTTGAAGACAGTGGTGTGGGCCACAAACTTGTACGGCTTGTACATCCAAGGCTCGCTAGGTTGGACAGTGTTGGTCTCCTTCCTTCTGACTACACTGTTGTTGTTAGAGCCATGGCCGGAGCATTGGTCGGCCTTGCTCCTCTCCTCCTTAGCCTCCTCGAGCTTGGCGTGGAGCTCAATCCTGGCTATGAGCTAATTCATGGTGGCCGGAGGGAACAACATCAAATCTTCGAACTCTCGGTTGGAGTGGTCCAGGCCGAGTTTGAATGACGTCACTGCGATTTTTTGATCGCATTCTTTAATCTCGTTGTAGAGGTCCCAATACCGGGCTACATATTGGCATAGAGATTCTGACCTCGCTCGCCGAAGGCCGAGGAGGGAATCAACCTCTTTCTTCACCCTGGAACTGGTGATGAACCGAGCCAGAAAGGCCGTTGAGAGGTCTCCACGAGGAGATAGACCCTGCCGGTAATCGGTCAAACCAGAGCAACAAAACCTCTCCTAGGATGGATGGAAACAGCTTGTATATCAAGGCATCCTCCCCTGAGTATAGGGACATCATCTACCTAAAGTGCACTATGTGGGTGTACGAATCCATTTTGGGATCATACTTGTTGAATTTGGGGGCTGAGAAGCCTGCCGGAGGTCTTGCAACTTTAATTTCTGGAGAGAATGGTGTAGAACACGTTCTCATTAATTATGCCTAATTATTTAATTAAGGTAATTAAAATTATTAAAATATATTAATAAAAATACCCCAAAATAATTGTAAAAGCTTTAGAATATTAAAAGAGAATTTTATGAATTTTTTGGGAATTGTTCGAAGTCAAATAGATGAAAATCAGAATTTTTTGAAAATGCTCCAGATACTGGTATCTTGGAACCCAAGATACCGATATCTTGGACTTCGGGAGCTGCTGCAGATGCATCCATGGCGGAGGAACCGAAGAGTCTGTGCATGTATAAGCGAGTATAGTTATTTTTGTATCTTTACAAGCATTTGACTGAGCAAGAATCGAAGAGGTTGTGTGGGAAATCGTTTCTGAGGTTCCATTATATATCTAGACCAATTGTGCACCAAAATCATTTTCGGATCAGAACACCCAAAAACGTTCCAAACCCTCTGTATACCAAATTCGTTCTAGAGAGTGTGTGTGAATCATTTTGAAGGTTAGAGGAGTGTTGCTAAGGTTCCAATTAGTCACTGTTCGTGTTGGACTAGAAGGATTTATCAAAGAAGTTGCTGAACCAAAAATCCCCTCTTTCGCAAATCCGAGAATCATTTTTATTCTTCACCAAATCGAGGTATTCTTCGTGTTTTAACTCATGCAATAGGTTGCTCTCATCCTTAGGAGCGTATAGGATTTTATCTCATCGATTTTGGATGAGTTTTGAGTAAATTAGGACCCCCAGAACTCCATTGTTGTCTTCCTCGAATTTCTGCAGAAAAAGCCCTAGATACCGATATCTTAGTTCTCTAGATACCAGTATCTTAGCTTGTAAGCACTGCGGTATCTTAGTCCCAGCAAACCGATATCTTTATAAAAGCTTAGATACCGATATCTTTATACCCAAGAAACCGATATCTTCATCAGTCAGTAGAAACCGATATCTAAGATTCTTCTAACCGGTATCTTGTAAAATCCTAGATACCGATATCTTAGCATCTAAGATACCGATATCTAGGTAGTTTTCCAAATTTGGGCAGATTCGGATTTTTGAGCAGAAAATGTAGAAAATCATGAAATTTTATAAAAAATAGAATATTTCCTTAATTAAATGTTTTATGTTCTAATTAAAGAATATTTTTTAAATAGGTTCGGATCCATCACCATCCGCAGTCGCTGATAAAGGAAAGAGTATCGCATAAATCACTGTGAGTATATTTTAAGAGCTTTATAAATAAGTTAGTAAATTAAATAAAAGGATTTTCCCATAAAGTTGTATGTTATGAAAAGGAAAAGGATTTTGTGGAAAATGTCACTTATTGGAAATAACGTTTACAGTGAGAAATATGGAAAATCTGGTATTTGTGCAAAATATTGAGAAGGATGGAAAGAAGAAAGAATATGGAAAATGGTCTACATTTTACACTTTAAAAAGTATTTTGTCAGAGCTATCATATCTATTATAGCCTTGAAGCCTTGGCCCTGGGCTACTAATGTTGGGTGACTAAAAAAGACCTTGGCCCGATGTTGGGTGACAGCCTTGGCCTTGGGCTAATAATGTTGGGTGTCATATATAATTATCCTTACCGCTAGGAGAGGAGCGCCCCCCCAAAAACTCATTCACTTGTGTATTCATCAGGGATGTTTATTTTGGGTAACAGATCTGGAATTAACGCTGGTCAGCGGATTTGAATGACCCTCGACTATACTAGTATTATATATTATATATAAGTGAAAAACAAGGAAACTAAAGAAAAGATATGAAAAAATCCCTTATTCGATCTTATGATAGAGATGGATTAATATTAGATCCAATGGGAGTGGAAATGTGAAAGTTACAGTGAAAATCATATTTTTAAAAGAGCCATACATATATTTATGAGAAAAAGGTCTTGGAAAGATTGAAAGACAATTGGCAAAGTAATTTTACCACATTTTGATAAAAATCTTCACTTGTACAGATTTTGTAATAAAGGAACGTTATCACTTGAAAGAAGAGAAATTGCAAAGAAAAAGGAAAAGTGTTTGAAAATTATAAAGAGTTTTGTCACGCCTGTTTACTTCTTGTTTATTTCGTTCTTTTATATATTTACCACGCCGTCGCGCTGACGTATTTTTTTACACGCTTTTAGGTGACCGTAGTTAGAGTTCCACCTTTCAGGCTGCAGGAGTTGTCAGAGGTTCTTTCAGTTTCAGTTTCTGTTAGTAGATGTTGTTCAGTTCAGTTTCAGTAGTTTGTAGTAGGCTTCCGTTATGATGTACTGTTCTTTCTATTATTTTGGGCTCGGGTCTTGTTTTACCCAGTTTGTTGAGCCCAGTAGATGATCTTTGTATTTAGTTATGGTATCAGCAGTTCAGTTTTTATTTCAGCAGTTCTTTACTTTCAGTGGTGTTTAGTTGTAATTTGTTACTATGATATTGCCATGTCTCCAATCCGGTAATTACCTTGTTAATTGTCGGATCGGGTCGT
>NMUG010011149.1:0-10719 GCA_002855965.1 Monotropa hypopitys
GCTGGACAGAAGCACTGGATGCACCGGCGAGAGGCTGCGATGGTCTCGGTCTCAGAGAGAGACACACCACAGAACAGGTGAAGAGAGACCCACCTGTGGCCCACCTGTGGCCAAGAGATCCACCTAGAGCAAATCTGTAAAATCTCCATAATGAGAGAGATGACCGACAATGGTCAATTGGGACAAAGGAGCTGCAGATTTCAGCGAGGGGATTAGAGGTAGTAAAAAAAAATTCTTTCAGAAATGGTGCTGCAGAGGGATGCGCACAGAGAAAGACACCAGCGATAGGATGTCGCAGACCAAAATAACTATTGATGTTCAAAGATGACGAATCTCTATAATGATAGCAATGCCTCAGCAAAGATTCTGGATTGGAAGTCAACTTCAATTGAACGAAGTTGGTTCTGTCTGAGGTCTAGCATTTGGATCCATAATAATCGATTAATGGACCCAATCCGGGATAATGAAAGATTACAAAGTCGCAGAGGAGATTGGCGCCTGGGCTAGAGGAAGGCTACAGGAGCAGCCGCTGAAGGTGGGTTGTCGCCCGGGCAAAAGGAAGGCGACTGGATCTCAGAATGGCCGGAGATGGCTGGCCGACGGAAGGAGGTGGAAGGATAGTCGGCTGAAGCTGGAGAGAAGCGCTGGGACTGGCCGGCTGGGGAGGAGATCCAATTGTTGGCCCGAGGGAGAAGGCTGGTGGAAAAAAAAATTTGATCGTGACAGAGCTATCCTAAAACTTTAGTGGCTCTGATACCATATTGAAAGTAAATAAGTTGTATATTGATTGATTATTTGAATGTACAATGGAGCCCTTATTTATACACAAGGAGGATATCCTACTATGGAAATACAATCACTCACATAATTACAATCAATAAAAGAGGAAATAAATTTGGTCAACATGACCAAAAATAGCTCCATCAAATCCCTATAATTCCGCAATTCCTTTATTAATTCCAACAGTAGTAAAATTAATAAAAGAATTAAGTTGTATCTTAAATATTATATGTTGGTTCTAATATGTGGTTGATGTTTCAGGGGAATTAAAGTATATTTATTCATCTAAAGCAGATCAAAAGAAACATATTTAAGGAAATTCGGTGAGTGCGTATGTTACTTTTAATTTTGTAACGTATTATGTTTATTTTTATATATGTTAAATGAAAACAAGGGGACATAGAAGCATGTTTAGGATGCAAAACGTGACACTTGTGAATGTTCTTTAGTGTAAGAACATGATCATTTATGTTAGTTGTTTAGGCTTGATCTTAAAGCATGAAAAGTAGCCGTGCCATGTGATGAGTACCTTAATAAACAAGGTCTATTGGTGGCCGTTGGCTGGTTTACCGCCTTGCCGTGATTTAGGGCCCGTACCACACTAGTGGCTTTGGGTGTGATTTGAGACAGAAATATAACTGTTCGTGCGCCAGTGACCTCCTGGCAAGGAAAGTGTGTTCGGAGGTCCCAATGGATGAATAACGTCAGTGATATGCTTTCTAGGAAAGTGTAACTTAATATGTGATTAAATAATAAATGGTAGCAAGATGGCTAATGCCTTTAGGTGGTTTCACCGTCAGTCTGAGATTGTTTAGATTTACTTTAGTCGTGATTCTTTTATTAGTTACGTGTGTACTTGCACCTCCTATTGTTAGACTTTTTATTAGATGTGGTTGGTATAGAACTGCTTACTTTACTGCATTTACTTTATGCTTCCTGTTTATTGCAAAATTATTAGAAACTTACGTATCTCCTGAATTTTTCTGCTGTTTTGCATTGAGAGATCCAGGTGTTGGCTAGCTTTTGGTGTGGTCCACTACAATGCTGGAGTTGGAGCCTAAAGGTGTTCAGTAGTTCTTTTGTTGGGTTTGTACATGTTTATGTTTTAGTTTATCTAGTAAGATGTTAGTTTGTGTATGTCTGTGGTTGTAGTTTTGAGACTTGTACTTTTGTTGTCTCATGTTTTGAGACGTGTTGTTAGAGTTGGACATGTTATATATGTTTGTGGGTCTTTTGGAGCTAGTAATTATTTATGTCATTTGTGGTTTGTTTATAATTCTAGTTTAGCACTTTATTATGCATTTAAGATTATGGATATTTTCTGTATTTCGTGTCACCGTGTCCGCTAAACATTATATTATGTTATAAGCGGAGCGGGGCGCGACAACTTAGCTTCAAAGATAGGGTGTATACGGTACAGAAAAGATTGATAGGATAATGATAAACATGTATTAAAACAAACAAAATCTTACCGGTGGTTTGCGGTTTTCACGGAGAGGATACCAGTGAGCAGTCGGATCAGGGGACCCATAAGTCAGCATGGACAAGTTGAAAAGGAGATGTGGAAACAGACGTACTTCTATTAAAAGGTAAGACTGTTATCTTTGCAAACTTACAGCCACTGCACTTAGAAATGTCGTTAACTGAAAATTTTTCCAAGAAGCAAACGTAACTAAAAGTTTGAGATGCTCACTAGACAATTGTCCTAACCTAGAATGCCAAAGAAAAAAAGGGGTGGAATGTTGATCTAAACAAAAAGAAGGTGTTGCTATGGGAGATGACTTTGTCGGAATATGCAAGCTTTCCAAGATATGGAGATCACCAATTGTACAGTCGGTCCCAATCTACTTCTTAGACACCCGATCCTGCACAACACAGTCAGCAGAAGAAAAAGGGACGTCAAAACCAGAGTCAGATAATTGGTTAATCGGAAGAAGGCTTAAAGTTAATTGAGGAAGACAAAAGACATCAGGAACAGATAGTAAACAAAAATCAATTGGAAAAATAGAACCAATAAATTTTATATGCATCGGAAAGCCATTTGCAGTGGCAAAACTAATAAGAGAAACAGGGTTAATACAGTGACTAAGAATGGACAGATCAGGAGTCATATGATGATAAAAGTCAGAGTCAAAGATCCAAGTGGTGGGTAAGATACATGCGGCATGAGAGACATACAAATCTAAGTGAGTGGTGGTCATGGCAGAAGATTGGGAAGAATTCTCATGGATGGCTGCCATAAATGCCTTATATTGTTGATATTCCTCAAAATAGAGGGTTGAACACTAATGAAGCTTGGTGATTGACATAGTTGTCCATTGCAAATTGGAGGTCGTCAGAGGTCACGAAGGATGAAAATGGGATCGTCGAAGATTCTCTAGGCTCCGACGAGGACCGTCGATGGTTTCTGGTGCAGAAGGAGGGTCTGATGGTGGTCGGTTAAGGTCGTCATAGAGAAAGAAGCAGTTTTCGGAAGTCGTTGGGTGTTGGAGCACATGGATCGAGGGTCAGAAATCACGTAACTGACCAGATCTTGGGTGTCCGGAATACGTATGGTGCAAGACGGGAGTCAGCAAGATGCGGCTGTGGTCCGGCGGAGGACATGAGAGAGTCCGACGAGGGTCGCCGGAGGAAAAGTGAGGTTCGAAGGCCGAAACTGCAGTCTGAAGGTTCCAAAACTGTAGGACAGATGCTGAAACTGCAGTCCGGTGATGCTGAAACTGCTATGAAGGTGATGAAAATGTGATCTGAAGGTGATGAAACTGAAGTCTGGAGGTGCAGAAACTGAAGTACAATTGCAGAATCTGTAGTTTAGATGCTGAAACAAAGGTTGACAGAGGTTGAGGATGCTCTGGTGAGTTGAAGGATGCAGTTCTGTATTCTATAGTTCGTCGGAGTTTGTGATAGTGTCACCGGAGGTCCTAGAGTTCCAACGAGTTGCATCAGAGGTGAGACAGATACACTGGACCAGAGAGATGCAGAACAGAGGTGAGACAGAGATGCTGGCAGCAGAAGACGTGCAGAACAGATGGAGGCAAACATAACAGGTGCAGAGATGCTCAGAACAAAAAACCCTAGGGCTCTAATCCCATGAAAAATAATACAAAGCAAGGTATATGGGTGAAAGTATTACTCCGAATAAATATTACAATGCACAAAGTTGTGCTTAAATAGCTAAGAGCCTACCATAATCATATTCCTAATTTGTACTAATCAAATCTAACCAAATCGTATAATATACATCAATTACGTATTACCTAAAATACAAACTACTTCCTAATCTGGAAATATATTCTTATCAATCGCATATTACCTAAAATACAAAAAGGGCGACTCAGTGCATGAAGCTCTCGCATATGTGGGGTCTGTGAAAGGGTTCATGCACTGCAAGCAGAGAGATTGTTTCCATGAATTGAACACGTGACCTACAGTACACAATGGAACAGTTTTACCGCTACATTGGGTCTGCCCTAAAATACAAACTACTTCCTAATCTGGAATATACACAAGACCGTCAATATATTCTTATAGTTAGGACGATATTTTGTTAGAATTTAAGATTTTCTTTTGTTTAGACGAGATTTTGAGTCTTTCCGTCTCTCTACTTTTTTTAGCAGTTCTGGTATGACTTGAGCAAGTAAACCCCTTGTATCTCCTCTCTGTTTGATTAAATTTATTTGACAAGAACATAACATATTCACGAATGAAATATCTCGAACTTTATCGAGTGCTAAGAAAAGCTATGGGTAGGATGTCATACAAGCACTTTTTATATATGTCAAGTAAAGCATTCCTTCTAGGCATTGACTTCCTTATATGATGACTCCACAACAACGCCATGTTTTTTTGTTTCTATTTGAAAACCACGTAAAGCCCTGTGTAAATATATTCATGCATCATAATTTAACATACTGGTGTGACTAAGATAGAAGAGTAATTCAGCCTTTTATGGCCATGCAAGGTAATTTTATGATTAACAAAATGACCTTCAAAAGCTTAAGTGAAACAAACAATAAAACTATGGATTCTTAGACAACGTACTTTGTGTGAAAACCTAATTTCATAGAGGTTTTGAGTATACAGTTAGCGGAGTTCAAAGGAGAATTTATTCAATTTGAGATTGGGTCGGAATTTGAGGAGATAGAGATGCTGTAATCGTAATCTAACCTCGCTTTTCTACACTAAGCTGTAAATTTTGCTCAATTATTCTCTTAGGACTGGTCTGGAGTTTATTTTATTATTTTTAAAAATATTGATAGTAGTTTCAATGTGGACCTTGTTATTTTGTTGGCAAACATGGGTGTAGATTAATGGGTTGACATTCATTTTAATTTTCTTCTCCAGCTTCAATTATGACCTCGTCCTGGAGTCCCCTCCAAGTACAAACTTAGCTTCTTCATGGATGTGTCGCTCATTCATCCTCTGTTGTTTTTATTTTGTCACAAACGAAGTCGTGCGATTTTTTCTTTTTAGGGTGGTGTAACATGTAAGGAATGATGTATGTACAAAGTAGTTGTTCTCATAAAACCACTAAAACGTGGCCTTCTATACCGTAAAAAACCGAGGATTAGGGACTACATGAATTATGTTATGTTGTTATGTTGTGGTGGTGTAACAGGTAAGGAATGATGTATGTATGATATAAAGTCCTGGACTTAAAATGTTAACTGTAACATATACAAGTATCCAGTGTTAGTTATTTGGTCTTGAAGTAATTCTATGCGGTGGAGGTCCTTATTTTTATTGCAGAAACTCTTGAGCGCGGTAAGTGTGTATAACGTTTTACATTATTTATATGTAACACATTCACATCAATATCCAGACAAATATTCAGCATACTATCTATCACTAGAAAACTTAATCTTAGTAACCACTAATATCAATATCAATAACAATCCATTTATTCAAGTCTTCATAAATAATGCTCATCATAAGCAATACACACTTTAAGCTCTATACATACCATCCCAATTATAGCTGTATACCTAAAGTAATGCATCAACGAGAAAATAATAAAACACAAACTGAGCACATCGATGAGCATGCGGTCACGTGTAACGCACGTCACCTAACACTAGTTTTATATTATGATTGACACGTGCACATTATTTATTCTTGGATTTTATGGACTACTTCATTATGGATTAGAAACCCGAGAATTATTTTTCCCCAATAGGCAAAAAAAAAAGAAACTTTACCGGGGTGGTATTCACATAAAGCCTCGGACCCATGAAGCTGAACTGCAAAGATGCTGTACTTTGTTGTCTCTGCTGCGGACCAAGTGGGAGGTCACTGAACACAGGCGCCCACTGCCTCGGCAGCTGAAATTCTAAAAATTGATGGAGTTCTTCAATTGGTGGTTTATCTACAAACAGAAAACCAAACACGAAAAATGCAAGAGATGGTAAGGCTACTTGTGGTTGGACATCATTTGTGATATGGAATGGGTGGCAACAAATTTATTTGTCAAAACCTAACAAGAGCATGCATTGTTCTTGATATACCATGTGCATCATCTCAGGACCCCCCCCCTTTTTTTTTACCTTCTTCTTTCCCCCAAAAAGAACATAAATAGCCCAAGTACCCAAGATGGTATATGCCAGGAGTCAAAACTCACTCTTTACATGATAAAGAATAGGTTAGGCCACGCAATATGGCCTTAACTTTGAGCCAGCTATGATGCAGTTACGCAAAAGAATATATATATGAAAAGAGAGAAAGAGAACTTGCTCACAGCGTAAATAAAGATTTATGGCATGGCTCAAAAACCCACTCCCAGAGACACCATTCAACAAAGAGGTTATAGGGATGAAGGACATTGAGATCACATCAGGTTCGAATGGGACAGTATGCAACCACTCATAGTGCGTAAGATTTCGGTTGTCGCTTCCACCTCTCCTCTTGCAAATGCTCACAATATCCTGTCATGAAAATAACTAACTGAGAAAAGATGCAAATTGGGATAGAAGTACCATCAAATGTAAAAATAGGTTAAAGGACAGCATTTGCAAGAGCAAACCTCCTTGTGTGAGTAAGAAGTTGAGGGGTCAGTGTCCACAAACCTCAGCCGCTGCTCCCTGATTTCATGCTGCATCAAAATGATAGCTGAGACATGTACAAACAAGCCCAATACAAACTGTAGGAGTCAAAACGCTCAATATCGTTCACCAAAATAATAGTGTGTCCATATCAACTTAAAAAGGGATTTGATAAGGAGCATTTAAACAGGCTTCCTTGCCAGTTATTCCTGGTTGGATTGTGCTTTCCTGGTTCATGGACTTCACCACAAATCTAATTTTAATGATTAAATATGTTCAGTCTATAGATCAATGCACATAGATCAGCTATACAAAAATACCTGTGCACAGTGGAGAAAAGAGAAATGCTTTCGTAATTTGATGGCAGAAATCATTGAAAATATACATAAAATCCATTTCAACTTATGATAAGAACTTGTAGAGCAAGTCAGCTAGCAAATGGAAATATGAGACCTCTTGAGCCAACCAAGTGTACAGGTGGACACTTCTGGCACGAAGACGACATGCCGAGATGAGAATAAATAGGAAGTACTCTATGTGAGACCCAACAACTTCTAAAAGAAGAAACTTTGTATTCAACCTAAAACTTCTAGAAAGAATGTGACTCACCGAGATGAAAATAGGAAGTTCTCTCTGTGAGACCAACCGACTTCCAAATTAAGAAACTTCGTGTTCAACCCAAGTGATTAAGCTATTACAAATTTGGTTTTCTAAGGCTGGTGATGTTTTCCAGAAGCGGTGTTTGTGGGGGCCACATTAGCTGAATCGTTCACTTGAATAAATTCTTCTCGGATGTTATTATACTAATGAATTTAGACTAGTTCTTTTACAATCCACGGAGCCGGTACTCTCAGGCCAGTGGTGAAAGCTTGGATTCCCAAAGACCTAATTAAGATAAAAGAACAATCGCTAAGATAAAAGAACTAGAGAATTGTTGTCATGTTGGTAAACCACAAGACATCCAATTTAGCAGACAGTGGAAAATAACCTGAGTTGTGCAGCAGTGCCACCAGATTTACCCCTAAAAGTCGACAACCTTGCACCTATTTTATACATATGATAGAATATCTTCATCTTATGTCCTCCCTCTCTCTTCTACTCTCTTCTTTGTTTTTTAGTGCGGGGAGGGAGTTTTTCTCTAGAAAACAACATGTGCCAAGAGCTCTTTGGGTTTGAGAGTTTAGACAACAAAAATAGTACAATGCGAGAATTAAATCAACAAGACGCGCATATTAGTTGTTTCTTTTAGTCAAGAAATCATCCGTCAAACTAAACCCCAAATTCCACGACTTCAATTTAAAATTTACTGTTCCAGGAGATTGTTAGAGGCAATTCAACCAAACCTTGTCATTGTGATAAATCTGTTCAGAATCCGGGCCATATTGGCTATTTGCATCTAAAAATCTCTTATCTGCAATAGCCTTTAACCTTTTCTGCACATTAGCAGGTTGAAGAGCTGATGAGTGCAGTTGTTTTACATATATTATATCCTTCCCTCCCATCTTCACACCAGCAACAATATGGGTGCCAAATTTGTCAATAAACCTGGTTTATGAACACAAGCCCCAAAAGTCATTAACACATTTCGATTAATTATAGATCAAGCCTTGAAGTAGATTGGAATAAATTCTCAAACATGGAAAGGTTCAAGCATTGAAGTAGATTGCAATAAATTCTCAAACAAGGAAAAGTTCAAACATGAGTCACTCAACAACGTCATGCAACCTGTAAGCTAATAAATGAAGTATATGCCTACAAAGGAAAAGGAAGGACCGGAACTAAATGAGGAGAGATAACACAGTTGGTTAGATCAACTACAGCTAAAAGTATGTTAAATCATGGGGAAATTTTTAATCAGAAGACGACAAGTCAAACAGGATAGAGAAAAAAATAGCTGAGAAAAACATTCTTATAATATTAACCACATTGAAACAAAGGTGTGGAACGGGTACAACCTAATCACAAACGAAAAAGAAAAACCAAAATCTGCTCCTCTCTTTTCTCCAGAGATACCACAACATCCAAGAAATCATTCTAAGATGCATTCATCCTCTTCATAACCCAACTATACGAACTATTCAGAAAGGTACCCTACACAATATGAAATTTCCAGGTTCTTTTTCACTCATAATTGCGAGTTTTTAGAGCATATTTTGCACAAACTAGCTTCAACAGTATTGCCGCTAAAAACGTTTTAAGAAAAAAATGTTTATGAAAGGCAAAATTCAAGCCTTTTACGTAACTCTGCTATGGGTACAAAATTACCTTCAGTTACCAAATCCCAAAACAAATGATTCTCCTGCTCCAGTATTGCCATTCCTTAGCACGTTAATAAAACTCAATCCAACTAGACAGAACGTTAAACTAATTCGAACAAGTTGGAGTTCACGAGTAATTGAAAGTTTGGACCACACAAATTCAAAGTCACAGATTCATCTGGATTTCCCAATAATGCTCTTTGTTAAATTGTATTAAGTTTAGGTGCTTGTTGTTATATTCTTTGTACACAAGGGTACTATGGTCATTTTGTAAAACAGGGTTGTATATACTCCTTTGTATTGTTTGAATCCATAGAAATACGAAAGAAGTTTTTCTATGTCTCGTTCTCTACATGGTATCAGAGCAAAACCCTAGCCGTCATACCTTTGTTGTCACCGGAAAACATTCGTCGTCCGTTGCCCTGAGCCGCCGCCTCTGGTCGTCGCCGTCCGTTGCCCTGAGTCGCCGTCCGGAGTCGCAGCAGTCATCGCAACTTTTGTTGCCCTGAGTCGTCCCTTCGTGACTTCTCTTCGCGATTTCTGTTTCACATTTTTTCCAGCGACTTCTCACCGTCGTCGCCCACCTCCGACGACATCATGCCACGCTCTCCAGCTTTTGGCGAGCGTACGACAACCGTTGATCTATTTTCTTAGTTGTGACCTCTGGCATCCTTCATGCCACCACCGCTTCCATCGCCAGCTTCCAGCGAACCTTCGTTGCGTATCGGCGAATTATTTTTGAGGCCCCAATTCAGTTTTGGGGGCATCTGAATTTTTTGATGGGTATTTACTCGAACAGAGTTTATCGGTGGACAATCTATTTGTCTTTGTTTTGATATTCAAATACTTCACAGTGCCACTTACGTATCAGAGCCGGGTTTTTCCCTATAGTATTGCTGGTGCAATAATCTTTCGGTTGTCTATTATACTTCTAGGATCAGTAACTCTTCAGAGGTTGGCATTTGAATTTTGATGGATTTAGTGGGTTCTTGGATTCTGTGTTGTATCGTTCGGATTGTTCAGTTTTGGCCTAGTTATTGACGGTTGGGTGATCCCTGGTTGGTATAGAAACTTCAATGACAGATGCTTCCCTTACTGGCCCTCTTTCTCAGGGAGAGTTGCAAACCCTCAGGCGCCTTGTGGCCAAACTCAGCACTTCGTCTCCCATAACTTCCGCTTTCGCTATCTCGGCTCACTCTACTTCTAACTTCTTTGCCAACACTGATATACTAGCTAATGTTTCTACAACTTTCTCTATTCCTTGGATAATAGATTCGGGTGCAACTGACCACATGACATGTTGTTCTTCCCTTTTTGATACATATTCCACTTGCTCTGGTAAGGACAAAGTTAGAGTAGCTGATGGATCATTATCTGTTATTTCATGGAAAGATCCATTCGCTACTATCAACCTTACTCATTTCCTCTGTTTTTTATGTTCCAAATTTTACTACTAATCTTATCTTTGTTGGTAGTCTCATACAGTCTCTGAATTGTTCAGTGACCTTTGTTCCCATGCATTGCGTCATTCAGGAATTGAAAACAAGACAGATGATTGGTACTGATAGAGCTAAGAATGACCTGTATTTTTTGGAGTCTGTGCCTTGCCCATCTTCTACACCCTCATCATTGGGTTATGCTTT
>NMUG010011150.1:0-10718 GCA_002855965.1 Monotropa hypopitys
CCGGAGCCACGGTCTTCAATGCAGCGACCCGACCAAGCTAGACGGTCGGTCTTCGGTGATGGGTAGACAATCCAGAGCCATGGTGATGGACGGTTGGGTTATAACCGAGTCAAAGCTCGCGCCCGCCAGAGCCATTGTGATGGACGGTCAGGTTATAACCAAGCCCGAAGCTTGCGCCTGCCGGAGCCATAGGGATGGATGAATTGCCCAGAGCCATAGGGTGGACGGCAGGTTATAACCCAGCCCGAAGCTGGCGCCTGCTGGAGCCACAGTGTTGTGGTCCTGAAAATAGAAATGAAGAACACAAAGAATGGAGGACAAAGAGTGCATTTCATTAGATAATAAAAAATTTGACAAGGTTTTACATTTCGGGGGATCCGTCTGGCGTTCATCGGATCACGGAATTATTGGGATGTTTTCTTCACCCTGGTTTGCTTGAGCTGCGTTGGGTCTAGCGGCCGGCGTCCTGTGCCGGTCAATCCACCTGTCGAGGTGGCCCTGCCGGACAAGGTGCTCCATGTATGCCTTGAAGGGGAGGCAGGATGTCGTGAAGTGTCCCCTTTCCCGGTGGTAAGTGCAGTAGGCCTTCCCGTTGGGATGTCTTTCTCCGAGCTTGTGATCCGGCTCCCTGAAGAACGGCTCGTCCCTGATCAGCCGGAGGACAATATAGATTGGCTCTGTGAAAACCGTGGTCTCCGCCATGTAGTCCTCCGGTTTTGGAGCCCTTCTTTCTCCTGTTTTCACAATGTTGACCTGCCCCCGGTTGTGCTGAGCAGGAGCAGGTCGTTCCTGTGGGTGTCGTATGGAGGCTCGCTCGTCCAAAAGGTCCTCCAACTGACAGAACTTGTCGATCAGCTGCATCAGATCATCCATGTTCTCCGCAGGATAGAGCATGAGCTCCCGGAGCATGGGACTTTCGGACTCTAAGCCCAACTTGAAGGAGGAGGTGGCGACTCCCTAATCGCAGTTCTGGATGTCGTTGTACAACTCCCAATAGCGGTCGGCGTATTACCGGAGAGTCTCATCCAGTCGCTTTCTGAGACTGATCAGAGAGTCGACCTCTTTTTTCTGCTTGCCGCTGGTAACGAAGCGGGCAAGGAAGGTCTTCTCCAAATCTCTGAAGCTTCGGATGGACCGAGAGGGAAGCTTGTTGAACCAAAGCGAGCCATGGGTGCCAAGGCTCGTGGGGAAGACCTTGCACAGGACGGTGTCGCTGGAAGAGTAGAGCGCCATGATCTGTCGGAAGTAGATGAGGTAGGTGTAGGCGTCGGTCTTTGGATCATACATGGTAAATTTTGGCAAGCTAAAGCCAGGAGGGAGGACAACGGATTCGATTGTCCGGGAGAAAGGAGAGAGGCTGAGCTGCTCTAGGCGAGTATCGGCGGTCTGAAGGGCCTGCCCGGAGGGTTAGTCGGCGTAGTGGTCCCTTCGGTGGCGCCGATGCTCCCTTCTGTTGCCATCTGAAACCGGAGAGCGGTGTCGGTGCCTTTCTTCCCGGTCGTGACGGCGCTTCTCCCTTTGCTGACTGGAGTTCTCTGTTTCCGGCCAGAAGTCCTGGAGGTCGTGTGGGCAGACTTCAACGAACTCACCCCCTTCGTATATGTAGAGAGGGACAGACTCCGGATGCTTTGGGCGCCTATCGTTGCCCTCTGAGTGGTCCGTCCGACGCTCACGTCCTTCGGCCACTCCATTTCCTTTGCGCTCCCTGTCTTCCTTCGATTTGCGTTGGTGCCACCGCTGTCCTGAAGATCGTGAAGCTGAGTCTGTGGCACCGGCCATCCGAGTCACATGGTCCCGAAGCTGGGCGATCTCCGCATCCCTCTCTTTCAGCATCCGGTCCATGGCCGCAGCACAGGCCGACCCAAGCTCCGGGGTGAGGCCGTATGGAGAGGCGAAGAGCCCTAGTGAGACATGCTAATGGGGAGAAGGAGCAGGTCCAATGGGAAGAGCAGGGTCCTGAACCACCGGTGTGTTGTTACCGTCTTCCATGAGGAATAGCTCAACAGAGGGGCAGATAACTGGTTTCCACTGAGATTTGGGCTAGCTTGTCCCACTGTGAACGCCAATTGTGGTAGACGGTTTCTGTCGAACAAGTCCTTCAGTTGCTGGTCCTCCGGATATGGTTGTCAGGTGCTGGCCGATGGCTCGAGTAGTCCCTGCAAGTTAATAAAGGGGTCCCCCTGCTTGGCTCCTGTAAAATAGAGGTGAGTGTCCGCCGGTCGGTTTTGACCAACGGGGCCTCCGATGCTTAAATTAGTAACTATTCGAGAAGAGGGTAAAGCAAACGAGAGGAGGCCGGATGGTAGCGGTCGGGGATCAAAATTCGGACTGATTGATCGATTCCGTGAACAGTACCCCATAGGGGGTATTTATAGGGGAATGTTGGCTTGGGGCTCAAAAATATTGAGTGGGCCGTACGTCGAGGACCCTTTAATGGGCCTGGACGGTTGATGGACCGGGTTAGGTCGTACGGACGGAGCATCTGGGCAGATGCTCCACGACAGTGACGGGAGGATGGCCCTTCGGGTGGTCCGGTCCGCTCGGGAGTGGGTCACAAGGTGGCGAAGGGTATCGCCTGAAGGGGGAGCTGTCCGGATAATGGCGGTCGACAATAGTGCGGGACCTATGGTCCGGACAGTCTTTGTGGCCAAAGCTTTAGTGATATGTTTTTATAGCAGGTCTTCCCCTGGGGCGCGGGTCCGGTCATCACAAGATCAAAACCCGACATATCAAGAACAATAAAATCAAACGTGAAACGGCGATCAGAGATAGTCAACTCGCACTGACGGTACATATAACTTATGTAACACTCCCAAATTTTGAGATATTCTTTTTTTAGAAGTGTTAAATAGGTAAGAGTATCCAAATAAAAAGAGGGTAAGTACTAGTGAACCACGCTACACAACTCACCACAGAGATTATTACAATAAACGCTTGCGCTACTCTAATACAAATAAAAGAGGCGAATATGTTTTTATAACATAACCCTGTACAACAATGCCCCAAATAAAAGAAAAGGCCAAAATAGGATTTTATAAATTAATCCTGTACAAGGTGGCCAATAGAAAAGAAAAGAAGTGATGTACAATAAAAGAAGAGCAACCTATCACTACAGTCCGGTCCAGCCTCAAGTCCTGCGAAGGATCCAGCGGCTCCAAGTAAAGTGCAAGAGACCCTACAAAAGTAGAGGGTCATGCACCACCGCCTGGTAGAGATAATCTATCTCATACCGTCTATAATCTTGGATGCAAGATGTGACAATGCAAAGAATGTACATGATACAAGCAATGGATTTCATTATATTTGAAAATATTTCCTTTTCTTTCAAAGTTCAACATTTGACTCATAGTAGAGAAGAGTAGTAAAATATTGTGTCTGACCAAGACTCGAAAGTGAAGTACTAAGTATCCAACATTTACCTAACAGCTGTCTAGACAAGGCCAAAGGGAATTGTGTTCAAGTGTCGACTCACACTAAGTAAAGACTCATTTTCCGTTATAAGAACGTGTTCCAATTCCCATTTATTTTTCCAAGATCCACTTTAAGTCCGCACCTTATAGAAATAAGGGCAATCACCAAATAGTATTGAGTTTCGGCTAGTTCCATCATTAGGGGCTCGTCAACCTCTAAACGTAAAGTTCCTAGTGATTTCCCGGCACACTAGGAGGGCCCAGTCAAACCTCTATTGTGCAATGTCATGGGTGCTCACAGTAGCCACCCAAGGTATCCACACTACCCGCATAATAATAGCCAACTCGAATTCCTCGTATAGAGTAGATAGTGTCACATTTTTATTTCTTACACTTATTCCGTGCGACCTAGGGCAATCCACCTCCTAGTCGACGTGTCAACTCTAAATGTGACTTTGCTTCCATTATTTCCAAAACATTTCCGTTTTATTCCCAAAACATGTCGTTCGTTCACAAAACATTCCAATTGCTTGATTTTCCACAAAAACGTGTCACAACATTATTTAACCCACCAATACCCATAGGGATTCCCAAACAAGCAACTTTCCCCAATTTGATTTTATAAAACGACGATGATGGGTTTTTCACAAAATTGGGGGTTTTCACAATTGAACGAGAATTTGACCAATTGACTCTATATGGAGCTCAACCAACCCACTAATTTACCGTTTTAACCAAAAGCCCCAATTTATTTCAACATTGAGAATCTAGGGTTTTGTAAAATTTGGGGGTTTTCGAAATAGATTCAAGGATCGATCAATTGACATCCTAGGGAGTTCATAGATACCCTAGACGATACCACTACGTAACCAATTGAAGTGCATAACGACCCATGAATGACAAATTCGTGAAAACGTACCAATTGACGAAATTTAATCAAACTACTCAATGAAGGAGTAAGTACGCCAAGATTATAAATGAGAGGGATAGAAGAACTATATCTCAATTAATGCTCCAAAGAAACCCTAGCTGAGGGTCGAGCTCCAATGGCAAAACCGAAACCGTAGCCGCGTAGAGGGAGGAGAGGGGAGCAATATTTGTTCTTCGATTTTTCTTCAAAACCCAATGGTTTCTCCACAAATGAGGAGAGAAGTGAATGGGAGAGAAGAGGGAGGTAGAGAGAGTGAGATTTAGGGTTTGGAGTGAAGAAGATAAAGAAAATTGTGCATATGGAGTATATATAGGACCCCCACACGAAAATACCAAAAAGCCCTTCATTAAACATTTCGCGCAAAAAAATAAGCATTCACGACCGGTACACGCAATGTGGTGTACCGGTCGGGACCTCACAGAGGTGCCCACTGATTAAGCTCGACCGGTACACGCAATCTGGTGTACCGGTCGCCAAGAGTTAATTTTCACTGACTTGGCAAGGTGGAATTTCCGAGAGTATTTTGGTCATAACTTCTTTGTCCGGACTCCGATTGAGACGATTCAAGTTGCATTGGATTCGTAATTGAATTATCTACGACTTTCATAAATAAAGAATTCTGATTTGGAGAATGGATCAGGTCGATGGATTTTAAATGCGATTAAGGACTTATCCGAACACCCAACCATCGACGAACTTTATGCCGGGAACGCTCAACTCACCCGGACTTACTCAACATGACATATGATCATTAGAGATTCTCCCAAACATTTCAAGATCTTAATGACACGTGAATTTTGATTTATTGAATTTATTGAACGAATGGAAATTAATTAAAATTTCCGGAGTGTGACAAACTACACTCCTTACAAAAATTTCGTCCTCGAAATTTCTAAGATAAAGAACTGGGACACGACACCACGAGGAGACGACACCCGAGATACCCGACACACGGGTGAATTCACAACAAGAATAGCAACATCAAATGGATCCACAATCGAGAGCAATGACGTAAAATGAATACACAACGACACTCGCACATCGAACATGCTACCGAACCTCTTTAAGAGAGCAACCAATCGCAACATGAAGAACACTTCGCAACACCCGAAACGACGGGAAAGAACCGAAAACAAGCAAAAGAAGTCACCATGAGAGAGTTAAGAACTCCAAATGAAATGATTTCCGCGCATCCATACATTCCCAAACCGCCCGAACAAGCAAGAAACGCGCATTTTCAAACAAGAAATACAATAAGGAAGTCAAACTACAAGAATACCGCCCCGAACAATTCCGAGAAATTCCACAAAATTCTAGAATATGCCACAACACAACGTGGGCATACTGGGAAAATTTTCGAGTATCGAAATATCAAAGATACAATGGGATACAGTACGGATACGCCGACACGCGAAGGGCACGGTGCGGATACGCCAACACACCAAGGACACACCGACACGCCTAGGACACGCCGATACACTAAGGACGCGCCTAAGATGCTCCGATACGCCGAGGATACTCCGGTACGGTACCGATACGCGGATATGGTACGGATAAGATACGGGTACTCCGCTTTTTTCAAATATTTTTCTAAAAATTTTAGAAAGGTAAAAGAGCAGTTTTCTACCATTGCAAAGAAGTCCACAACGACTTTAACACCACGAACGCGCAAAACAACCCCAAACTAGGTTTCCGAACAAGGTAGGAACAATCCAACCGATACGACGCAGGAGTTGAAGGCAAGACAACCCGCAAGGGATGATCACACAACAAACGTGCTACCCGAATCACACCAAACAACCACAAGGCCACCAAAGGAAGAACCGAACAGTCAAAATCTCACAAACCAACCCGCACACACCTAATGCGGTACTAGAATGACTATGAAGCTTGATTTGAGATGTACTAACCAGTCACCTTCTCAAAACAATCCTTCATGTTCATTCCTACACCACATGACGCACACCGGTCACGTCAAACATCACCACAATTCAAGTCGGTGCAGTCGACTTCAAAGAAACACACACATTCTATCCCAACACTCGCATCACAGCTGCACAACACAAAAGTAACTTCATCTCACTGATCACACCGACCACAAGCCAATCCCACAACACACTCTCAAACAGGACTCCAAAGGGAGACAACATCGCAGAATAGAAGTGTCCAAACGCAAATAGACACGGCGCCAAAGGTTACGACAACAATCCGGATTCGCACGAAGACACGATGAACAAGAATGAATGCGAGAAGGCAACCCACAAGACAAGAGTGCACGAAGCAAGGATACGATTCCTTGAAACAATCTCTACTAAGTAGATGATTCTCTACGTGCGAGAAGAACAACATATCACCACTACGACAAGCACCACGACAGCAGACGTACCACAAACAGACGATAAGAAGATGGCCATAGCCAGTCGCAACGTCAAAAGTTGGAAACAAGAATTAAGAAGATTTTTCGAACAACGCACGGCTTCCGCAATCGCTAACAAGTGCCAACAAGAAATGCGAGAAGTCAATCCTAGAGACGACTAGGATAAGGCACGAGTGCACAGGACAACATTTCCAATAAGAATGGTAGAGACCATCGATAAAGCACACCGATGCACGAGAGTCGACGAGTCAACAAGCCTCCAAGGAACGACATCCACTCATCGATCCCTCAAAGGTTAAACAAAAAGGAATTCAACATGCCGAGAAAGAGACACACACGGCCAACCACATTCCTCAACCCAGACGAAGCGAAAGGATTTCCCAAGCCATGATTCACTTCCTATAACCTTATACTAGAATGAGAAAGCAAACTCTAACTCTCTTCTTCAAATCCCAAGCAAACGCACGATACCTGAATCCATCAACTAAATCATTCCTCTCTTCCAAAATAAATACTCCAAGTCAAATCAACACCCCAAGGCTCTAAGTCACCAAACAAGGTCACTACACCTCTATCTCTCAACCAAAACCATTTTCTCTCCACATCATTACCATACAAGGCGAGAAATCCAAATACTACTTCCAGGATGAACCACAAGTTAGTCACACATAAGCTATAATCTCAATGCCTCAAAGAGAACCAAGATCCTCAAACCACTTTCCCAACTCGTAACACCATAACAATAACGACTTGTCGATCAACGCCAAGGCATCCCAAAAGCAGGTCTAACACCTAAATCATACAACAAGCCCAATTGACCAATTGAGACAAACTTGCACAAGACCATCTCCCAAGTCATTTCATAAACCAAACAACCAAACAACCAAACAACCACTAACCACTGTGGACCAACATAATTTTAGCCCTTTCCGAAAGATCTCAAGTCGCAACTCAATTTTACCGCACGAACAAGATACCATACTCAAATTCCTTGATCCTTCTCAATCAATCAAGAAGTAACCGCAATTGCAAAGTATTAAGTCCAACACAAATCCTCAAGGGACCTCAAACCATAAGTCAAGACTAACTCTCGTATCAACTAAGGGTGGAATACTACCAACATCAACCATTTGGTACTAACCCGCAAGTAGAATCTACTAACCCGAGGACACTTCACATCCCAAGTGAATCACACACAATCCTTGCCACCACAAGGCCTTACAACACCGAGACATCCTCACTTCCCAAGAAGTTACAATTGCTAGACCACCAAGTACTAACACCTTAAGAAGCAACCACAGATCTCAATCCCACGAGCAAGGTTATTCTAAGGTTCCACAACTCACACAACAAACTATACACACTAGGTAGACCCAATCAATCCCAAAAGTAGACAACCATCAACCACAAGGCTACCTAACGAGAAGTCTACCACAACACTAGAGTGGGAGCCACAACTCCACCACAAAGAAACAACTAGTTAACGGTATAAAAGGCAAGCTCCAAATATCAATGTCAAGAAGCGAAATAGAATTCAAGGCTCGATCGCAAGAGCACTACAACTTTCCAACCACTAGAATGATTATCAAACCGGCATCAAGAGGAGGGACAGAAGGAAAATTTAACAACAATCTCGTTTAAGAGCGAAATGGGAAACTCAAGGAACGATCATTCAACCATACGCAAGATCGTCATCCTCACTAAGAGGGCAAACGAGAATCAATTCCACTGACTGCCGCAAGATCCATCATCCGCTACCAGAAATAGGCTCAAAAGCCATGACGAAGACAACAGGAGTTCACTTCCTACGAGGGAAAAGGCTCGACAAGCCACAACTGTAGTCACCAACGATTGAAATCGGAGAACAAGATGCCAATTTACTACCAGAGTCACCGAAGAAACTCATTTACGCACTGAGAGGAAGGAACTCGAAACAGTTCACTAAACTAGAGTAAGAGTCACCACTACCAACAAGAGGATACAACCGGGACAAACGAGTCCAAAATCAACAAAATCCTCTAACAGTTGCCAAGACAGACTCAAAAGTCACCACAAGATAGACAGGAATTTCTCAAAATTCCAAAAGAACAACAACAAGACCAACTCGAAGGAGTAGACACCACGGATTTCCAAACTATTTTATTAATTTCAAGTTATAAAAACTTGTTGTTTAATGAGATCCATGCAATGCACACACATTCAATGCCTAGATACACATGCCATGCACCCTAAATGCAATTCCTCAGAGCTACACAAATGAAACGGTGCGCTCATTGAGACTAAAAGTCTCACCCAAAGACCTAGGTAAATCGGAACGAGCGCTCTGATACGAACTGTAACACTCCCAAATTTTAAGATATATTTTTTAGAAGTGTTAAATAGGTAAGAGTATCCAAATAAAAAGGGGGTAAGTACTAGCCAACCACGCTACACAACTCACCACAAATATTATTACAACAAACGCATGCGCTACTCTGATACAAATAAAAGAGGCGAATAGGGTTTTATAACATAACCCTGTACAACAATGCCCCAAATAAAAAAAAGGCCAAAATAGAATTTTATAAATTAATCCTGTACAAGGTGGCCAATAGAAAAGAAAAGAAGTGATGTACAATAAAAGAAGAGCAACCTATCACTACAGTCCGGTCCAGCCTCAAGTCCTACGAAGGATCCAGTGGCTCCAAGTAAAGTGCAAGAGACCCTACAAAAGTAGAGGGTCATGCACCACCGCCTGGTAGAGATAATCTATCTCATACCGTCTATAATCTTGGATGCAAGATGTGACAATGCAAAGAATGTACATGATACAAGCAATGGATCTCATTATATTTGAAAATATTTCCTTTTCTTTCAAAGTTCAACATTTGACTCATAGTAGAGAAGAGTAGTAAAATATTGTGTCTGACCAAGACTCGAAAGTGAAGTACTAAGTATCCAACATTGATTAGCCCCTAATATTGTATATCATTTGGGGCTAATGATACTCTTCTTGCGTACGTTCATTGCTTAATTGGTTGTTTGCGAAGTATAATTGCACTTGGTCTACTTGAAGTGGTATTTCAGGAAATCATGGTTATTGTGACTAAGTTGATGCTTAAAGTGAGCCATGGAAGTGAAATGGAAGATGTAGGATGAACCTTGATGATGGTGAGGACCAATGCAAGTGAAATTCATGATTTTGTATGTCATGCACCGATCCAGGCCTTGCTGCACCGATGCATGTTGAAGGAAATACATCAGAGCAATTTTAAATTGGATGTGCATCGATGCACCATTTTGTAACAATGCACTGCACCGATGCAAGTCTTTCTGCACCGATGCAGTGGTGTGATGAAAGAACCTGAGAGCTTTTGAATTGGTTGTGCACCGATGCACTTTACAAAGATCAACTCTGCACCGATGCAGGATGTTGTGCACCGATGCACATGACTTCCAAAGTGAACAGACAGTTTTTGAAGTGGTGTTGCACCGATGTAGCGGAAATGGAATTAAGCGTGTAACAAAGGACTGTACCGATGCAAGTTTCCGCTGCACCGGTGCACGCGCATCTGAAGATCGAAAGTCAGACCTTTTATTATTATGAATTTGGTATTATATGTGCTTTGACTCGTTGGGAATGCCATCATGGGGCATCCTAAAGGTCATTGACCTGTGGGGATATAGAATTTCGTAGGGGGAGTGAATCATACACACAACACAAGTTAGAATTCATAATTTTCTCTCTAGTTTTTTTCTCTCTTTATTCTCTCCCTGGATATTTTCTATCAGGTTTTCTTTGGAATTTCTTCTTCCATAGTTGCTGCTGTACACATTCCATTCAAGTCTAAGGTTAAGTTCAATTGTTTGATTGCTCAAGAACATTGTAGTAAGTCAATTTAATCTCTTTCTCTTTTACCCTGTTTTACTTATGAAATCATTCCTTGGAGTATTTGTTTTTCTAATAATGGCTATGTGTGAGTAGTGAGTTGGGGTGTCCTTGGAGCCATTTGCCCTTGGT
>NMUG010011151.1:0-10717 GCA_002855965.1 Monotropa hypopitys
ATGTGCATTACACATCAAAGGCTTATCTGAGGGCCAACGGGCAAGCTGAGGTGACCAACCGCGAGATCAAGAAGGGACTAAAATGAAGGCTGAAGAATGCAAAAAGGGATTGGCCAGATGAGCTTCACTCTGTGTTGTGGGCTTTTCGCACCACGGCAAGGACATCAACTGGGGAGTCTCCTTATGCGTTATCCTTCGGGGCAGACGCCGTCGTTCCAATTGAGGTGGAACTCCTCAACTATAGGACGACATCACTGGACGATATCGGCAACAAAGAAGATCTGAGAACTGAGCTGGATTTGCTGGAGGAGAAAAGGGATATGGCGGCTGCTAAGAACGCCATTTACCAACAACGGATGGCTTGGTATCACGACGCAAAGGTCCGCCCAAGGTCATTCCAACCCGGTGATCTGGTGCTCAGGAAAATTGACCCTACAGGGAGGAAAGTCAAACAGCTGCAACATAATTGGGAAGGTCCTTACAAAGTATTGAGAAATTCTAAGGCTGGAGCTTATAGGCTGACGACCCTCAGGGGGAAGGAGTTGAGCAATCCATGGAATGCCGAGCATCTTAAACGTTACTACAAATAAAGATAAGGCATACTGTTGTGTTTCTTTTATTTATTACGTGTTCTTCTTTCCCTATCTTATCAGAACCTGCTGGTTGTGTATTTCAAATCAGTCATGAATGTCTTCAATAAAATTCTTATCTCTCGCAAAGATTAGTGCACTTGTCTATCGTCTGAGGAAAAAGAAACGCCAAGGCGTAAAAATTGTGCTAAGGCACAGCTCAGCTGGTAAGCTACGGCTCAACTGAGCACATGGCTAAGGCCATCAAAAATACCAAGGCGTAAAAAATGTTCTAAGGCACAGCTCAGCTGATAAGCTACGGCCCAACTGAGCACATGGCTAAGACCATCAAAAACGCCAATGCGTAAAAATTGGGCTAAGGCACAGCTCAGCTGACAAGCTACGGTCCAGCTGAGCACATGGCTAAGGCCATCAGAAACGCCAAGGCATAAAAATTGTGCTAAGGCACAGCTCAGCTGGTAAGCTACCGCCCAGCTGAGCACATGGCTGAGGCCATCAGAAACGCCAAGGTGTAAAAATTGTGCTAAGGCACAGCTCAACTGTTAAGCTACGGCCCAGCTGAGCAAATGGCTAAGGCCATCAAAAACGCCACGGCATAAAAATTGTGCTAAGGCACAGCTCAGTTGATAAGCTACGGCCCAGCTAAGCACACGGCTAAGGCCAACAAAAATGCCACGGCGTATAAATCAATCTAAGGCACAGGTCGCCTTATTAGTTACAGCACAGCTGAGCATGTGGCTGAGATCAGCACATACGCCGTGGTGTAACAACTGTGCTAAGGCGTAGCTCAGCACACAACATAACGTACTACGACATAAAATAAAGCGGAGCAGCGTGGAACAAACAAGTGACCAGCTCAGCAAAGCTAAGCACATCACTTGGGGGAGAAGGAAGATATCACATAAAAGAAATACCAACATCATCAGACTAAGACAAATACCACCAAATTAAGCTTTCGAGTCTTGTAGAAATAAAGAAGTCTTGATTATTATTACAAAGCCTACGAATTTTTCTCTAGTCAATGATTAATGTATCAGGAAGAACTCCGGCATCTTCCTGGCTCACCCGTGTGCCCGAGCTATTGGGGACCATTGCAATGTCCGCCATCTCCTCATTATGAACAGGGTTCTCCCCCACGGTAGGTGTCCCTGCAGCAGCTCCTATGAGGGCACCGTCCCTGTGTCCCTCTTCCTCGCCACCGTCACCTCCTCCATCAACAAGCGAGGCATCCATAGTCGGATCACCTACGTTAACACCAGGAGCGTTAATGTCCACCCCCATCTCATCGACCATCAGTTCAAAAAATGAGAAATCCATGTCGGAATAGTAGGTGGAGATGGCCTCCTTCATCGTTTCAGCGCCCTCATTAAAATAATGATGAATTCTCTGCCGAAAGTTGTCTGATTTAACCAGCGACGTGGCCATTTCCGTTGCTATATCATTTCTCATCTGTGAGAACGCCTCGGATGCCAGGTATTCCTCTATGATCTGGTCAAGGCTGGCTAAGGGCACCTCAGGTCGCTGAGCCTCGAGGGACAGAAATTTGTTTTCCCAATCTTGGGCTGCAACTTGAAACTATTCGGCAAGGTCCTTGCTGAGCTTCAACTCGTCGTTTGCCTTATCCAACGCCTGATTGGCCACAGACAAGTTCAGCACGGCGGTATCCCGAGCGGCTGTCAGTTCCTTGATCAGGGCATCTAACGCTTCCTGAGCATGCTGACCCTTGCTAAGGTCCCTGCTCAAAGAAATATTGTCAGCCGTCAGGCTCCGATTAGCAGTTTCCAACTCTGCCTTCTCGTTGGAAAGAATCGTCCCCTGCTTGCCCAAAAACTCCGTCCGAATTATGGTCTACGCAAAAGAGTGAAGCATGTCAGAAATAACGGAAAACAACAAGAAACCGAGGTGGTAAGTAACGCTATTTGTGCCCTCGTACCTTCCCAAGATCAAACAAACTGGCCTTGTAGAGGTCGGTAGGATCGGTGACGGACATGACTTTAATGTCTGCCGACTGAGAGAAATGCCTCATTTTATTCATGGTCACGTCCGGATCAATGAGGCCAGAAAGACCATCATCATGCTTACGCAAAGAATCATCCGTCCTGACCTCAACCTGGGTCGAGGGCGTTGCAGAAGCAGGCAGAGGAGGTAAAGCTTCCACAAGTTTCTTCCCCTGGGCTTTGCTCAGAGTCACGGGGGGCTTCTTCGAAGGAGAGGCACCCTCTTTTATGACAACCCCTTTGCTAGAAGCTTTGGGGCCGAGAAGAGCAGCAACATCAGCTTGCTCTTCCTCCGCCCCCCTCCTCCTCTTCAGGGGGCGTCCAGAAGCCTTTGAGGCAACCGGTTCCTGCTGTCTTGACATATCTGCAAGGTGAAGAATGAAATGGTCATGACAAAATGGCAGCATATGATAAATGGATATCTTTCTTGAATAGTTGTTACCTCTCTCTAAGGCAAATGCTTTATTCCCGACCTCGGGACCCAAAAGATGACTGGCTAGAGATTCCGAAGAGACAAGGAGAGAGTATTTATGGATTGGGTGACCTCGTACCCTGGTCACTTCCTCTTTCTTCCTTTCGGATACGTTCACACGTTCCCAACCTAACAAGTTAAAGCAAAGAGGTCAGAACTGAGCACAGTAAAACATGCCCAGTAAAAATATAAATCCAGAAAGGATTAGGGCTCACATTCGGATGAAGGAAAACCCCAATGCTCGTAGATGGGGTTGCTCTTTTTCTCCTCCCAAGGATAGAATTCCCAATCTGGTCCTCCCACGAAGAAAAATTTGTCCTTCCAAGATTTGTTGGAGGAGGGGAGATCCTTGATCAGATCCTCTCCCTTGTCTCGTTTAGAAAAGTACCACCAGCCACGGGTCATTGGGCTCTCCTTCAAATTGTAGAGGTGTAGAAAGACTCTCAAGGTTAACGGGGATTTGCCACCCGACGAGGCGCTCCAGAGGACAACACAGCCCATCAAATTCCTCCAAGCATTGGGGGTCAGTTGCCCCGGAGCAAGCCAGAAATGGGCCAGGATCTCCCTGGCCACGGGAGGAATCGGGATACGTAATCCTCCTTCTAGGGCCCCAAGTAAATGCACGCCTCATCCGGGGCGCTGGAGCAGGCACTCTCGCCCTTTCGAGGGACACGAAGCATCACATCTGTTGGGATATCATATCTATCCCTAATCAAATCTAGGTCTGACGCTGAGATAGAAGACTCGTAGTTCCACGCCGTGAATTTGTCCTCAGGCCGACGACTCCTAATAGGGCGAGCGTCCGTTGGCTCTTCCCTCTGAGCCAGGGCCTGAACGGCCTCCCGCCCCAGAAGAGGGACAGTATCAACGTCTGTATCCACTTCTTCCGCGTCTGGAGGAGGGAGGACCCTACTACTAGAACTAGCCATGGGATGAATTACTGTCAAAGTGGCGGGAGAAGTAGAGCAGGTGTGGGAAATCAAGCGTACCTTGGGGAGACTCAAAACCGGAGACAGGAAAACGATGGAAGAGTGAGAAGTATGACGCTCCAGTCGCAAGTAAAGGACAAAGTGAAGCAATGGTGGGAAAGACGTTTCTAATGCCCCCATCGGAATTCGACAAGATCAAACGGTCAAAATTAAAAGCCACTCCTGGGAGATCGTGTTAGGGACGCGATGGAAGACACATGGCCATCACTACTTAATGCACACACGTTACGAGGAAGGCCAACCGCCAGAAAGGGCCCTCATTTGCTCCCGACCTCCCGAGCTGATCGAGAGCTCGGAAGCAGGGGAGTAGCTGATAGGGGAGTTATGGCCAGAGCCCAGCTCAGGGAAATGTGCGCAGGTCAGTCCAAGTTACTGCTCGGGTATCACCTATGGTCAGGAGCGCGACAGTTCCTGAGACGAGACGAACAGAGCGGTCTAACAGAGGAACCTCGTAACGGTCATCTACGAGTATATTAGGAAGGGTAGCCAGGCATATCCCCGTCAAGGTACGCATAACGACATTTTCCACATGATCTCCGGAGATCGCGGGAAATGGCGCGCCAGCAGTGGTATTACCATTCACGGTTGAGATATTTAAGGTCCGCCTATACGCTCCCGTAAGGATCGAGCGTGGAGGCTAGGGTTTCCTAATCTTGACAGTCAAAGTATATAAGGAACAATTGGTAAAGTTTACAGGGACACACTCTCTAATTATCTTTCTCTCACGCTTTTTGATACTCGATTTCCCTACTCTTCAATCTTTATTCACTTGATCGTCGGAGGCGGTTCGAGGACATCACTCTCTCTTTGTGTCTTTGAATCGTTCCACCATTACAGGTGATCACATCAGTTGGACCAGGAAACCACATTGAAGTTGGACGAGCCATGTCAGGAACTGATTTATCAGGTAACAAGTATCTCGTAAATTTGTGTGAATTTATCTCTTCATATTTTTTTGTTTAGTTTTTTATCATTCATAGTATTTTAAGATCGTATGCATATCTAAAGATTTATTTGAGCGCATAATATGTCTGTCGTAATCCACAACAAAATGTACCAACTTTTTGAAACTTCCCCAAACTAACCTCCACTCAACTTCATTTCTTTGCTTTCATCCCAAATTATTTATTTTTTTTGAGTAATTTAACTTATTAAGGGTGTAAAAAATGTATTATTTTTTATTTTTTATTTATAAAACTATTTTTGACATGAAACTCAAAATATATGTAATATAAATTTTATTTGATAAACATCCATTATTTCTATTATAAAAAAATTTCAAAATCATAAAAACCGTTATACAGAGAAGGTTTTTGACCTTTCGCTCAGGGGCGGACCTATTTAGGGGAGTGGTGCATCTGTAAGATACGGACAGGGTATGCGCTGGGTTCGTTGGGCGAGTCGCGTTGTACCTCTCATACAATGGCCTAGGGATGGGTTAGTATGAGCCTCTCGACGGTGGAGGATTCATCGTTTTTTAAGGGAGTTGCCAAATGACACCCCACTTTGTAAAAATAATATTTTTTATTTTTATTTTATTTTTTTGACCTACAAAAAATTTGATTTGTTAATAAATTTCTAAATATTTTTTTAAGTTACCATGTAAAAAATTAATCCATTTAGACGAGTTGCTCATGAAGGTATCTCAACTCCTTTTCGTAGTATTTAAAATTGAACAACCCATAAAGACAGTGTCTGGATCATTAATTTCAACGATTTTCTCTCCAAAAATGAGCAACCCGTCTAAAATTTTCAAGATCGAAACACTGGCTAAATGAAACTGCAAATTTGACAATAAAACCAAAATAAAAAACACAACACACGGGTAGGAAAACCATCACACGAAAGCACCAAACGTAATTAAGAACCTAATATACTGGAAACTGTTTCCAGCTCCTGGCTGGTCCCACTTTAACAGTAAGCAAGACACTTCTTGCAGTCTATGGTGCAGCCACCACCGCCGCCGCCGGAACCGTAGCTCTTACCGGAGTGGCTGTAGGAAGTGAAGCACTTGGCCGGACACGTCAGCTTCTTCTTGTAGCATGGGCCCTTGTCTTTACACACCGTGCTGGGCCTTACAACTCCACCTTTGGAGTACCCTCCCTTGGGGCCTCCGTACCCGGCTCCATATCCGCCACCTACTCCGCTTCCCCAGCCGCTCCCGAACCCGGGTATGTTGAACCCACCTCCCGGACCAAAGAACCCGCCCTGGCTGTTATCGTTCCCTCCGCCACCGCCGGACCCCTGGTTGTTTTGGTCTTTACCCTTTCGTTTGGAGGCCTTGGGCTGGGTCTGGGCTGACCCGGATGGTTCGGTTCGGGTGGCTAGGGAGAAGGAGGCTGTGGTGAGGAGACAGGCTACGAGTAAAGTGACTACGGCTTTCATGATGTTGGGATTTTGGAAGAGGTTATGAGGTGAAGACAGGAGTATTTATGTAGTGGAGGAGATGGTGAGAAAAAGCATTTAAGAGAAGGAAAAATAGTAGTGGAGGATGGTCAGTCGAGCACTAAAGAGGGGGAGGGGTGGATGGAAGTTGAGGGGAAGTGATTATTCAGTAGTTCGGGAATATTTAAGTGTGCTTCTGAATAATCTGGACCGAACATTTATATCGAGAAGTTGGTGAAAGGGTAAGTAGGACTAAATAGTAAGTACATGCATATAGGGACAGTCTAATCCGATTTGATTCCTATGTTTTGAATTATAATGGTGAATTAATTGTTTGAATTCGAATTTAAAAAATAAAAATTCACAACTTGGGGATTGGATAAGAATTTTCATTTCGAATCCGTGAATTATCTAATCAGGTCTGTAAAATATTAATAGATCTATAAATAAATTTGATGACACGATTTCTGGATCTTCTTTCTCTCCCTCTTGAGCACAACACGAACAATCTTGACACTGACGTGATGCCTGCCAAATATCCTCCAACGCCCAAGTCAGTTGTGTTTCAATAATGGGAAAAGAGAATTCAAAGAGAGTTAGGTAACAGAAAAATGATCATACCAGTTATCGTATTCTTTCTGAAGAATATATACCTCTATTCTATTTTAGGAAGGCTTCCGTAATTTTTTACAACGTTTCTTTATCTATTATGCACGCTCCCGTAATTATAGGCTGATATTTCGCCCTTCCATTTTGACCACACAGATCTTCTATTTCAAATAATGAATAGGCGGGAAAGATTCGTTAAGGAACAAAGACTTGCGCTCGTTGTACTCAGCCCGGTGACTGAGGTCTTCCCATTATTGTTAGTCATTTAGCTGAGGTCCTAGTGATTAGGTCAACATATCCATGACCTCAGGGTTGACCCGAGGCCCTATCCGTGGCACCGAGCTCTAAGATCAACACAACTTATCAACTACTCCCCTGTTTTTATCAGCATATGTGTAAGGCTATTTTGGTAAAAATACTTTGAGAGCTACGCCGCCACCTTTTGGGTTTTCGTGAGCATTAAGTGCACAATGTAAAACGTCTCATTCTTGCCACGTGGTCGCCTGTGGAGATTGTTTGTCGATTCTTATAGTTATGGGGGGATGCATAAACCCCTCCACAGTTCTTTAGGGGACATTTGCCAACACTTTACCTTCTAGAACTTTTTGAACATCCACACTTGCATCCTAGGTACGTCCCTTCTCCTCCTTGCATATTTGTTGTCCTATAATCATATCTGATGTAGATCACAATACCACGGTTAGCGAAAATACGGATGAGGAAGCGCCCCTTACGAGTCGCGGCACTAGGGTTTTAGCAATATTGGGTCCTCCCCCTTTTGGAAACGAAACGGTAGAAATCTCTGGTCAGTCGTTTGTTTGCCCATACCCTAGGACAAAGTTCAACTGTTTTGCTCTTTCCCATTCTTCTACCCTTGATTCTGATGCACTGGAGGTGATACGTTGGCGATTCCAAATTCCTGATTTTGTTCACCTTAGAGTTCCCAATTCTGATGAGAGGGATTGTGACAACTTTCCCAATAAAATTTGCATCTACCAGGATGCCCTGGAGGCTAGATTACGTCTCCCTTTTCCTAGGGTCATTAGGCAAAAATTCTCTAGGTTTGGCCTTTCCCCCGGGCAGTTGGCCTCTAATGGCTATAGGCTTCTTGCGAGCTGTGCCGTTTTGTGGCTGGATGCTTCGGATGGTAAGAAATCCCTGAGTGTGTCTTCGTTTTGCAACCTCTTTGCAATTAAAGAAGTTCCGCACACCGAGGCGTGGTGGTATTTCAACAAAAGGCCACAATCCCATGTTGTAGTTGGCAAATTACCCTCTGCAGTCAAGGAATGGAAGGACGCGTTCTTTTACATCGGTGGTTCAGGATGGAAGTACCAGAGCTGGGAAGAAGAGCTCACTCCCCGCATTCAGAGAAAATGGGGGGTACCCTCATCTTTGTGTGAGCATTGAATACCTTTCTTGTGTAATCGGTTGCACATTTCCCTCTAGCTTGTTTGATTATTATCCTTTACCTTTTTTTCCATAATTCAGCTATACAGAAGACCGACCTTTCTTTGGAGGAAGCAGAAGTTCTTAAGTGTATTGAAGCACATGAAATTCGCGAGCCAGATCAGCTCATTTTGTCAGAAAGTCTTTCAATCCACATCCTTGGTCCGGAAGTTGGAAGTGAGGCCTTAGCCCTAGAAAGAGGTATTTATACACACTCCATTTTTGATCATGATGTTGACTAATTCCTTACCTTGTTCTTGGTATTTCAGAAGCAGCAGAAAAAGAAATGGCCCCTAAACTGAGGAGAGAGGTGCTGGCTAAATTGAAAGCAGATCGGGGAAACTTGGTGCCCGGTTAGGCTGCTGATAAGAGGAAGAAATCTAAAGAAGGGACTTCCAAAGATGTTTTCCACCGTCTCCTTAGCTGCCATTCTGCCTTTAATTCCGCCTACTGAGGTAGTTGGGGCAAAAAGAAGTAGGACTGAGCTGCCTCAATCGTCAGAAGCTGATCTCAAGAGACAAAGGGCGATTCCCTCTGAGGGGGGAAAGGGTAAAGGGAAACAAGCCCGGGTAGAAGATGATGGACATATGGTGCTTTTTGACGATGACCACGCCTTAACAAAGTCTAAGTGCATAGCATCTCAGGCTAACCTGAAGTACATGGCCAACCAACCTCCTGCTGCCGTATGTCAGGAGTTTTTAATTGAGCTGAGTAAGGTAAGATTTCTAACGCGTTTCCCATTAGTATTAGAAGCATATCTCATAAAAATGCTTGTTCTACCTTCTGCATTCTCAGCAGCAAGAGAGGCTGATCAAGAAGAATCAAGACATCGAACACCAGATCAGGCAAGCTCAGTCGGAGAGGGACTCTGCTTCCCTAGTATTAAAGAAGAAAGAAATGGAGCTCCAACAACTTGTAGAGGAGAAAATGGTTGTTGAAGAAAAGCTGAAAGCAGAGGAGAAGAAGTTGAAAGCTGAAGTGGCCCATTGTGCTCATTTGTCCGAGGATTTAGAAAAGGTTGCAGCTGAGACAGCCCAAGAGGAAGAGAAAGCTTCTGCTTCCATGGTCAAAGCTGAAGAATGCCTTAATCAACTTCGGGATATCCGAAGAAGAGAGCAACATGAACATATGGAAGAGGTGACGTCGAGCTACTTTGATGGATTTGAGGAGATGCGACGACAATGTATCAATAAATACCCAGATTTGGACTTCAGCACCCAACAATTTGAGATAACCATGGAAGATTCAACAGTTGTGGGTGAGGAAGACGACAATCTGGGCATTGAGGTTACCTCTCAGAGTCTCAAACTTACTCCTGAGGATATTTCAGCTCCTAATGCCATTGATAGAGTAGTTCAGGATGATATCACCTTCGCAGCTATAGAAATAATAGAAGAGGTGGCTGACAATGTTGTCGAGGAAAACTAGAGACCATATTTTATAAGCTTTAATTTCCTCCACCCCTCTTGATCTTATGAGCTTTCTGACCGACTGAATTTGGTGTTTTTCTTATTTTTGTCATGTATTGGATTTCTGTGATGGGAACAATAAACTTCTTGGTTTTAAGACTATTTGGTTTTACATTTCTACATTGCTCGACTCCGAGAATTTCTATTGTGTCTTATAATGATACTCACAGCTCATTTGTTGCCTTAGCACTATTTGCCTGAGCAATTTATGTTATACCTTAGCATGGTGCAAAGCTAACATCTTGGTGCTTAGCTTAAATGTGCCTTAGCACTACCTGCCTTAGCCATTTGTGTCATGCCTTAGTATGATGCTGAGCTTACACCTTAGTGTTAGCCTTCAGCTGTGTCTTAGCACTCTTTGCCTTAGCGATTTATGTCATGCCTTAGCATGATGCTGAGCTTACACCATAGTGATAGCCTTCAACTGTGCCTTAGCACTTTTCGCCTTAGCGATTTATGTCATGCCTTAGCATGGTGCTGAGCTTACACCTTAGTGATAGCTTTCAGCTGTGCCTTAGCACTTTTTGCCTTAGCGATTTATGTCATGCCTTAGCATGATGCTGAGCTTACACCTTAGTGATAGCCTTCAGTTGTGCCTTAGCACTTTTCGCCTTAGCGATTTATGTCATGCCTTAGCATGGTGCTGAGCTTACACCTTAGTGGTAGCTTTCAGCTGTGCCTTAGCACTTTTTACCTTAGTGATTTATGTCATGCCTTAGCATGGGGATGAGCTTACACTTTACTGATAGCTTTCAGTTGT
>NMUG010011152.1:0-10718 GCA_002855965.1 Monotropa hypopitys
GACTATACTTTTAGCGGTACTACATGATTTAGTGAAGCAAGACATCAAAAAGTTTGTCACACCTGCTTTATTTTTCTATTTGGTTTCTAGAATGTGCTATTATTGCCTTTAATTGAGAATTGGCATAACATTTGCGTTGCCTGTATTATACAATGTGAAGATCTTAAGCATGCACATACTTAATGAAAAAAATTAATGCGGGATATAGGCTGGATAAAAGTAATATTTGAACAGGAAGGTATCAGAAATCTTGAGAGACGTACTTGTTAGCCAACTTTGGCATAATAAAAAATTGTAACAGCCTATTCTTCATTATACTTGTCCCACGGCTTTAGTAGATTGAAGTTTTGAAGTATTCCTGTCCAATAAATCTTGAAATCGTACATATGGAAAAACATATTTACGTGTTCTAATTGTAGTTTGCTTGATATACTAATTGGACATACATAAATCGTAAGAAGTGTACTAATTGTTGCGTTTCCTAAACAAAAAAATTGCATACTAATCACATGGCATAAGTAGCATCAGTAATTAAAGATGCACAAATTTTGAAGACAAATTGTTTCAAGGGTACATGGTCTTTTGCAAAAAAGTTCAATATATTACAAATGACAATACTATGCAGATTGTAACAACACTTCCTTGTCAGCAACATTTCTTTACATCCTTCTTGCCTTGAAATTTATCCTTTTGGACCAAAAATTTGTTGTATGCTTGGATGTGCCTCTTGGCAATGCAACCTACGGTTTGCCATGATTGAGGACATGTTCTGAAAGGTAAATGCTAAAATGGGCGATACACCCCCGGGTGTATCCCAATGGCAACAAAGCATGACTGGGTAAACCCGCCTCGCTCAGTGCCTCGGTTCGAATCCTACTGGATATGAAGTACCAGGGATCTACGAGTGTAGAACTTTAGTATTCAACTAGTGTACAGGCAAGGCCATGCCTTGTTGCCACTGGGTATCTCGCGATTTGCCTCTCACACGTGTTCAAGGAGTGGGGGCAATGTGGGACCCTCAATGGTGGGGTACACCATTTTTTTAAAATGGGTGATTTTCTGCCGTTTAATAGTTAAGTCAAACCTTAAACAAATTGGAAATTGCAATTGAGTCATCTCAAATGGGTGTTTTATATTGTAAGGACTAAATATGACGGAGAAAAGCTCCGGCCCTTTTAAAAAACTCTGTTAATAATTGACATAGATGTAAAATTAATATTGAAAGCATGACAAATTAGTCTTGTGCCATTACACATTTATATCGTAAGCGCACCCTCACTTCAAAAGCTACCTTTTGGGGTTGAGGTCTGCCCAATACCGTGTAGCATTGTACATTAGCCAAGGTCCAGGGATGAAAAGGATGCGTGTCTCTGACCTGCACGCGGCAGGTACGACGTGTTGCTGAGAGAGTATGTTGTGTGTGTGAGGAAGGGTGTGCAACGGAGTTCCATATTGCTTACGTACCAAAGTAATATGAAGTATATAAGCGCGGGAGCTCCCTCACTTCAAAAAACTAGCTTTTGATGTTGGGGTTTTACCCAAGACCATGTAACATATCTATCTGATGATTCATGACTATTCTACGTGATTGTCATTGAACTTGGTGTATTTATCATTTCATCGTTAATGAGTGATTGTACAATGTCTCCAGCAGATATGATAAAGTCAACAATGACACATTGTATCCGACACATAGGATAAAGTCGACAATGTTTAGACCATTGTAGAGCGCATATGTTCCTTTAGATGGAGTACATTTACCTTACTCCATACGACGATTTTACACTAGATTCAACATTTTTTCCTGCCTTCGTACAACAGAGACTGCTTGATGAAAATCACTACCATAAACCATGATTGTTTCCCTATATGATAAATTATTAACAATGATATCTTTGAAAGTACAATTCAAAGCTTAAAAAGCTTAACGATGGGTCATTGAATCTTTATACCAGAAGATGATTGATGTGTGTCTTGTAAGTTAAGCCAAGTGTGATTGTTTATTGATTGAGCACACAAAAGATGTATTCGGATTGAGGGGTATTTTGAATCTGGAATGTGTCGTCCTTCCACCAGGCATGAGTGTAGTTATCCCTGATGATGCTGAATGACATTACAACCTTGACCTTTTAATGTTACTAACAGTGCATGATATAATTATGTCTAACTTGTTCCCCCAGACTCTGAAGCACGAATACTCCTAGAAGGTCGTTGCATTTGTATCTTACACTCGGGGACACATGGATGTGCAGGGATATGTATGAAATACTCCATGTGGCGTGTCTATTAGATTGTAATATTTTTAAGGGGGCACGCAGGGGACACAACCAGGACACATGGCGACATGTGGTTCGTGTTCGTGTCTATATCTGTGTTCGTGCTCGTGCTACATAGCCCCGAACTGTCCAAAAAGATTACTTTGCTCTCATTATGTTCGAGAACTTCCAATATTGAGTTATAGGCCAATCTTTGGTCTTTGGTCTTTGTTCAACGTGACAGTAGAGTTGAAGTAGTAGCATTTCGAGTGTAACCTTAGGAATGCCTGAATTTTCAACAAGATTCAGTGTGATTTAAGGCAAATCACGATGATGTTGACTCATATTATGTAGCTCCAACAAATGAGTTAGGATGTATGTGTTGTTGGTAATTAAAAATTTGTAATCTCCAGCAAGGTAATCATAGGTTCCATCCTACACACTGCCCAATCCTATTGGTTTGCAATACACCAAGATTGTAACAAATAGTTTCTTTAGAACTGATAGCATGTAGTCGTTGCAACTTCTAATAAACATTGTTGTATCCTGTCATTGTGGTTTAGAAAGCCATAATGTTCAACTGCTTGCTTGAAAGTGTGAAGATGAAGAGCGAGAAAATAGCAACAACGTACAAAAAATCCCCACCTGTTAGGGTTTTCCTTTCTCATTACAATATTTATATGAACAATATATTTACAATACTAAAATACCCTTATGTACAAAGAAGGTACCAAAACAACCCTAACTTAACATTCCCCTTCAATTTGGTGCAAAGATACCAATCAAGCCGAACTTGAACACAATAGGATGAAACCTTACTACTAAGCCCTTTCGTAAACACATCAACTAATTGGTCTTCAGATCTTACGAAAGGCATACATATCAAACCACTGCTCAATTTCTCCTTGATGAAGTGCCTGTCAATTTCTATATGCTTCGTTCGATCATGTTGAACAGTGTTATGAGCAATGTTAATGTCTGACTTATTATCACAATAAAGCTTCATGAGACCACTATCAAGGATTCCTAATTCATGCAAAAAGATTTGAAGTCATAAAAACTCACAAACACCGTGAGCCATAACCATGTACTCAATTTTATCACTAGATCTAGCTACCACTGTCTGTTTATTACTTCGTTAAGTAATCAAATTTCCTCTAAGAAAGGTACAATAGCCAGAAGTAGATCACCTATCATCAATGGAACCTTCCCAGTCTACATCAACGAAAGCTTCCAATTTCAAATGACCGTTATTGGAGAACAAATATTTTTTACCTGGAGCAGATTTGAGATGCCTCAAAATACATAAAAATGCATCTAAATGTATGGTACATGACTCGTGCATAAATCGGCTAACAACTCCAAATGCGTAGGAAATGTTAGGTCTAGTATCAAGCAACCCACAAGTCTCCTATCTCTCTCTTTATCTGTAAGCTCCCCACCATCGCTATCAAGATGTTGATTGACCTCAATGGGTGAATTAGTAGGCTTACAAAGCCAACATATCTGTTTCTTCCAGAAGATCAATAATGTACTTCCTTTGAGGAATACAGATTCCATCATCAGATCTATCCACCTTTATTACAAGAAAGTACTTCATTGACCCCGAATCCTTAATCTCAAATTCTTGAACTAGAAGAGCTTTAAGGCTAGAAATCTCATTCACACCATCACCTGTCATAATTATGTCATCCAAATAAACAATAAGGACTAAAATCTTACTATCACTCCTCTTGATGAATATATTATGATCAACATGACTCTGCTTATATCAAAATCTCAACATGGCTTTGAAAAATCTATCAAACCATGTTTTAGGCGATTTTTTAACCCTTAGAGCGCCTTTATCAATCTACACACCCTCCTCTCAGTGTCAAAGGAGGAAAAACCAAGTGGTATATCCATATACACTTATACTAAATCTCCATGAAAAATGCATTCTTTGTATCAAACTGCTGAAGAGGCGAATTCAGGATAGAAGCACAAGATGGAAGAGTCTGAAAAAAGTTCATCTTTGCAACATGAGCAAAAGTCTCTTCATAATCAATGCCATATGTCTTAGTAAATCCTTTAGCAACAAGTAGCTTTGTACCTCTCAACTGTTCCATCTACCTTGTGTTTTATAGTGAACACCCATTTACAACCTACTGATTTCTTTCCTTCAGGAAGAGATGCTGACTGTTATCTTCTTTACTATAGTTTCTTTCACCTTAGGTATTGTCATAGCTTCCTTCCAATCCTGTGGGATAGATATAGAAGAGAGAGAAGAGACAAAAGCACAATATGAAGAGGAAAGGCAGTTATATAAAACGAACTGAGAGATAGGATGTTGGGTGCACTGTCTAACTATTTTTCTAACAACAATAGGAGCATCAAGATGATCAGATTCAATAAGACATGGTTGTTCATTACCAAGTCGGAGATTGGAGCAAGTGATAAAGATTGGCCCGGTGGTACAACACAGTTAGACTTGCCCTTTTCTCATTGGGAAAAGTCTTTAAGTCTGGTCTATCCATTCGTCCATCAATGTCATAACTTGTTCTTGTCTCAGATGTTGGTTCCTCTCCCTTCTCAGAATTTTTTGTATCCCCCTCATGATGACAAGAGATAGGAGAGTACGATCAAGACCCCAGAATATAAGATGTTAGCCTCTCTTCCTCCTTCATCATCTCTTCTTGGATATCATGATTCTCCCCCTGAAGGGATGAAGAGGAAAGATGATAAAAAGACTTGGTTTCCCAAAAAGTGACATCCATAGAGACAAACATTGTGCGAGAGTGCGGAGCATAGCATTTGTAATCTTTATGGATAGGAGAATAGCCATGAAAAACACACTTACAGGCTTTAGGATCTAACTTACCATGAGTATGCTTAGGGACAGGGACAAAACTGTAATTTTCTAAGAGAAAAGACTGAATATTGTATATTGAATTGCTGTGTTAATACAAAGGAAGAGTACAAATATATAGGACTATACAATGCCTAATTAGGAAAGAACAAATAAAGGAAAGCAAAATCAAAGATATCATTTACATATTTACAAGACTCCTAAATGAAAATAAAATATTCACATAATATATTTTAAAGATATATTAACTATCTTCAGAATATACGGAATATTCTCGCCCCCCTCAAACTCACGATGATTCCATAGAAATCATTGGGAGTTTGTTCAATAAGAACTTGAAACGAGCAACAATGTGTGTATTCGTGAAGAAATCAGTAATATGAAGAGTGGATGAAACAAAAGATAGAGAAATAGTGCCAGCTTGAAGATGGTGACGAGTGAGCTGATAGTCGATCTCAATATGCTTGGTGCGCTCATGAAAAATAGTATTCTGAGCAATCTAAATAGACTACGATTGTCATAGTAGAGAAGTGTAGGAGAAGACTGACAAAATAAGAAGCCAATGAAGCCAAATAATCTCAGTAGTAGCCTGAGCCATAACACGATATTCAGCCTCAACAGTAGAGCGAGCGATGACAAATTGTTTCCTGCTGCTCCAGGAAATGAGAGAATTCCCAAGAGAAACACAAATACCTCAGGTAGACTTGCGGTCCATCACATCACCAGCCCAGTCAGCGTCATTATAAGCATACAACTCCAATGAAAAGGTGGAAGACAAAAGAAGACCTTGAAACATCGTGCCTCAGACATACTGCGGGATACGCAATAAAGCAACTCAATGAGTGGATCAAGGGGCAGAAATAAAGTTGCTCACAATATGGACAACATAAGCCAGATCTGGATGAGTCACAGTTAGATAAACCAAGCAGCCGACAAACTTTCGATAAAGAGTAGGATCATCTAAAGGTTCCCCATCAGTCGGGACTATGAAGCTAAGTTTGACGAATTATCTAGGTATGCTCCAGAGATGGTTATCACGGATGGGTTGAGGTGTATACCGGAGATGTTCACTAGTCTCCTTCAATATAGGGAGAAGAACTACGCTGACTTGCTAGACATGGCAAAAAGAACTTGGACGGATTTTCAGAATATTTGTGCTAGGGAGGAGAATAGTAAGAGGGCAAAAAGCAACTCTTATGGAAAATCAGGTGGAAGCGGTTTCTCCAAATCAAGGTTCAGTGACAATAGGAGCGGTGGTGGAAATTCTAGTTATGGAGGTGGTTGGAAGAACAAACAGTAAAAGAGTTTGAATCAGAGTTAGTGAGCCGATCACGCTGAAGGATTTCATTTGCATACTTAGCTTGAGACAAGAAATAGCCTTTTGGAGAATATGCAATTTCAATACCAAGAAAATAATACAAATGCCCCAAGTCTGTCATCTCGAATGTATCAAACAAATGTTGTTTGACATGAGCTATAGCAACAGAATCAGATTCGGTGATGATCATATCATCAACATAGAGAAGCAAGATAACAAGCCCATTGGTGGTGCAAAGAAGAAACAATGCCGAATCATGAGCGCTGGGAAAGAAACCAAGTTGAGTGACCACGCCTTGAAAGCGATCATACCAAGCCCAAAGGTCCGTTTAAGGCTATACAAAGCTCGTCGAAGGCGACAAACATATCCATGAGAATGGGATAAGACAGGAGGGGGACACATATAAACTTCCTCTGTCAGTAAGCCGTTGAGAAAAGCATTTTTAACATTCATCTAATATAGAGGCCAATGATGAGCAGCAGCAACAGAAATCAGAGTTCGGAGAGAAGTCATTTTGGCAACTGGTGCAAAAGTCTCTTCATACTCAATACCATACTGCTGAGAAAACCCTTTAGCTACAAGACGAGTCTTATAGCATTCTAATGTCCCATCAGAATGCTTTTTAACTTTGAAAATCCATTTACAGCCAACAATGTTTTTACCGACAGGACAAGGTACCATCTCCCATGTAGAAGTCCTGGCAAGAGCATAAAGCTACTCTTCTATATCAATGATCCACTTAGGATTCTGACATGCCTCCTTATAAGACTGAAGCTCAGAATAAGAATGTATAGAAGATAAAGCAGTACAATGAGAGATTGAAAACACATGCTAGAAAACCCAACCTTCGCATAGGACACCTATCACGAAGTGGGTAGCAGCGAGGAGCAAGATCAGACTCCACAGAGGGCATAGGACACCTATCACGAAGTGGGTAGCAGCGAGGAGCAAGATCAGACTCCACAGAGGCAGTATGGGAAGGGGAAGGTGTTGGTGGTTCTGATGATTGTCGTCATGAGTAGACCAGAAGAGGAGCATGAGAAGGAGCAATAGAAAGGTGACATCTGAAATAGGTACAAGATCTGGAGGAATAATAGATATATACTCGTCACAAGGGAGCTCATCTGGAAAGTGATCAATGGATAGTAATTCCTGTTTAAGGACAAATGGAGAGGTAGATAAAAGCTGATAATAGGGAAGACGCTCAAGAAGACCACATATCGGGAGACATAGAAATACTGAGACACAAGATCATAACAACGATAACCTTTTTGAGTGGTGCTATAGCCAAGAAAAACACAAAGAGTAGATCGAGCTCTGAGTTTAGTACGAGTTTGTTTAGGAAGGAGAACAAAACATGTACAACCAAATATTCGAAGAAGCGAGTAAGTGGGGGTGACAGAAAGAGTACCTTATAAGGGGTTTCTTTAGACAGAAGTGGAGTGTGCATATGATTGATGAGAAATGTAGCAGTGAACACGACTTCTCCCCCAAAACAACTGGGAACAGAGGCAGAGAGAAGAAGAGATCTAGCAGTCTCAAGAAGATGACGATGCTTATGTTCTGCACAACCATTTTGAGCAGGAGTGCCACTGCAAGAGGACTGATGTATGGTACCTAGAGATGACAAGTAATCAGTAAAGGCACCTTTTGTATGCTCTCCACCCAAATCAGATCGTGGGATTTTGATTGTAGAAGAAAATTGAGTAGTTATCATGGACTGAAAAGACCGATAAATCTTCTAGAAATCAGATTTATGTTTTATAAGGTTGATTAATATGAATCGAGAATAATAATCATCAACAAAAGAAACATAATAGGATAAGCCATCTTTCGAAACAACAGGAGGTGGTCCCCAGACATCAGTATGAACAAGAGAAAATGGAGAAGTGTATATAGAATTACTTTTGTTAAATGGTATCGCAGTCATTTTTGCAAGTTTACATCATTGACACTCAGAAATATCAGCGGAACACACTTTACCCAAAACATCGGGCTAAAATAAAGATTGTAAGCGATCAATTGACAAATGACCTAACCTAGCATGCCAAAGAAAGAAAGGTCTGGAAGAGTTATCTAACTGAAATGAGGATAACACTGTTGGGGTAGAGAAAGTATCCATATGTAAGCTCTCCACCACATAAAGATCACCAACCCTACGGCATATCCCAATCTTCTTCCCTGACTTCCGATTCTGCACATGGCAGAAGAATAAAAAATAGCATCAAACCTTAAAGCATCCAACTGACTAATGGATAAAAGATTAACAAATAATTAAGGAACATAAAGAACACGTGAGAGTGACACAACTGAGGATGTCGTAATAGGAATAGATCCAATATATACAAGAGACAAAGGAGTACCATTGGCTGTACATATAGTCATAGGAGAAGATGGAGGGACACAATTTTGTAGTAAAGACAGATGAGGTGCCACAAACGAAACATCGAAATCTAGAATCCAAATAGTGGTAGGGATACCTGACAGAGAACCAAGCAAACCTGAGGATCCCGAGGTCATTGCTTTAGGTGGACCAGACATGGAAGGGGAAGTCATCATCTACTGAAGCTGAGACAGTTGAGTATGAATGTCATTTATCTCAGAAGTGCTCTCACATGTCGTAACTAGAGTTGTAGAAGGACGAAACAGTCCCAAAGATGTTTGGGATAATTTCTGATGTCCCTTCTTAGGACAATTTTTCTTCTAGTGGCATTTCTTATGATAGTAGGCACATTGATCGAACTGGAGAGAAAGTCTCAGTGTAATCGAGTACATAGGTTTGAGTGAATCCCTTGGCCACAAGACGAGCTTTTAGATGATCAACAGTACCATCAAGGTTGTGTTTAACCGTAAATACCCAACGACAACCAACATTGTGGGCTCCAGAAGGCTTGGGAACCAGATCTCAAGTATGATTCAATGATAGAGCTTGCATCTCTTCTTCCATAGCAAAACGCCATCCCGGATGAGAAAGAGCCTCCTTATAAGACTTAGGAATAATAGCAGAAGACAGACACAGAAAAAGTGCGAAAAGAGGTAGATAAATGGTCACAAGTAACAAATTGTGAAATAGGATGAGAGGTACAAGAACGAATACCTTTCCGTTGAGCAATGTGTCGATCGATATCAAGATCTGCAGACGCTGAAGAAGATGTTGGGGGTACAGAAGATGGAGCTGTAGGAACCACAAGTGGAGTAACAACGGAAGAACGACGAACATAGACCTGTGTAATCGGCGGCCGGGCGGCAAGCTCAGGAAGGCAAGGAGACTGATCAAGATTAGTCAACATAGGTGGTTGAATCTGTCCACCTTCAATTGAAAAATATGGGACTGTCTCAAAGAATGTGACGTCGGCACTGACAAAGTGTTTGCGTAATACAGGACTGTAACACTTGTATCCTTTTTGGGTCTGGGAGTATCCAAGAAAAATACGTTTGTAAGAACGAGGATCGAGCTTATCACGACCTGGAGATACGTTATGAACAAATGAAACACATCCAAAGAGTTTTGGGGGAAGAATATAAAGGTCATTATTAGGAAACATGACTTGATAAGGAATTTTGCCATCCAAAACTCGAGAAGGTGTTCTATTTATGAGATAATTAGCAGTAAGAATAGTATATCCCCAAAAAGAGTTTGGAACGTGCATGTGAAGCATGAGAGCCCGAGCTACAGCTAAAATTGGCCCATTTTTCCGTTCCGCAATCCCATTTTGTTGGGGAGTGGTGACACAAGTAGTTTGATGGGTAATACCACGAGTTTCATTAAACTGCGTAAACTGATGAGACAGATACTCTTGGGCATTATCAGTTTTCAAAATATGTAATTTAGCATTGAACTGATTAACAATTTTTGCATGAAATTTTGAGAAGATAGAATATTTGTGACCTATCTTTGAGAAGATATACCCAGGTTAAACGAGAGAAATCATCAATGAAAGTAACGAAATAGCGAGCACCACATAGGCCTGTAGTGCGAGAAGGTCCCCAAATATCTGAATGAACTAAAGCAAAAGGTTGTGAAGATGGAGACTCAGGGCGTAAAGAAAAGGAAACTCTGTGGTGTTTACTTAGTTCGCATGTATCACAATTGAAAGGAGAAAAGTTAGATAAATTGGGAACTAGCTTTCGAAGATTGGCAGAAGACGGGTGCCCAAGACGACAATGCCACTGATACGACGTGATGGTAGAATGTAGAGCAGATGACCCACATGAGATGGCTAGCTGTGACTGCTCCTCCTCATGGAGGTAATACAAGTCGTTCTTCTCATACCCCAAACCAATTATCATTTGTGTC
>NMUG010011153.1:0-10718 GCA_002855965.1 Monotropa hypopitys
TCTCTCTCTCTCTCTCTCTCTCTCTCTCTCTCTCTCTCTTTCGTCCACCTCTGTCAGAACCACACCATCTTTGCTGACCATCAGAACAACCACCCAAGTCTTCGCCGATCATCGACACCCCTTGTCGTCATTCTCACTCGCTGTCGTCCACCCTTTGTAACACCGTGAATTTTAATATCCTCGTAAATATGTTTATAGTTATTAAAATTTAATTAAGAAGGTTAAAGAATGGAATTAGACGCTTAAATTTTTATTAAGGATTCGCAGGGCTAAATAAAATATATTGGAATAGGTTCTAAAATTTTTGAAGGCAAGGAGAAAATTTTAAGAATTTAAAGAAGTAAGAAGAAAATATAAAAGAAAACTAAAAATACTAAAATTTGGTCTAGTGACCACTGTAACTATGGTGTACCTTCCCACACCATAGTGTAGCCCAAATGCTACTTCAATTTTCAAACTCTATCCTAATTGAAATAAGAGGAAAACAAAGAAAAAAGAAGAAAAAAGGGAAAAGAGAGGAGAGAGAGAGTGGGGAAGATCGGACGAAGTTCGGAAGGCCATAGGAGTTGCAATCATAGTCAGAAATAGGCACTGAACCTCGTTACTATTCTATTTACGTCTTGTAAACTTAGAAATTTAAGAAAAATTAATAAAATCGGAAAATTTTAGAAAATCTTGAAATTAACCTAAACATGGATTTTAAGGTGTGCACTTCGTTTTCGATGGATTTGTAGTGATTTTAGGGGCCTCGAAGGTTGAGAACCATAAGGCCGACCCAAAAAAACTGGCCCGGGGGATTCGAAACAAGGATTCTCGAACCGAAATTGCGCAGTCGAAGCTGCTGTTCATCACCGGTATTCAACACCGATATACCGACCGACATACTGGGTTGTATACCAATATGCGTACCGGTCTGTGTAAAATAGTCCCCACCAAAAAACTCGAGAGTGGATCAACTGGTATACCGACCGGTATACCGGTGGGATTAACAGTATCGTACCGATGTGAGGAATATGAGACCAAATATTGGGAAAATATAGCAAAAATGTAAGGAAAGTCTAATTTAGCATAAAGGTAGAATAAAGGTTTAAAAGGAAGACTTTAGAGGAAGAAATTAATAACTAACTTAAGAAAATTTTAGAGGAATCTCTTTAAGTAATTAGAATTTTATTGTTTGATTTTTCAGGACCATCTATCCTATGACTAAGGTGAGTGACATTTTATAGTATACAAAAAGATTTTTGGTATACTTTCTAAATATCCCTGTCTTACGTGGTTTTTTTCTATTAAATGTTTTAAACGTTCTATGGTTATAAATTATTTGCACATCTACTATTGGCCATCAGTTGTATGATAAGAGACAGTCCCGTACCAGGTGGAGATCTGGTATTCTGGCCCTACTCTAGGGGTTACAATGGCCTAGCGATCCGGCCCTGTCAGCTAGGAGGATATAACTAACTAGCGTATTGTCTATTCTGTTGGATTAAGCATCAGACGTATAGCTTGCCCACTTGGTGACGCCTAAGAAGAATTTGGTTACTGAGGTGGCATATATGACTATAAAAATGAAACCGTTTTGGAACTGTTTTGAAATGAGAAGAATGAGAAGAAATTTGAAACTCGGATATCCATATTGTTTATGACTCTGATTCTGGTAATCTGATTCTGATTTATGATGTTGGGGTTTATATGTACCATCTGTTATTGGAGTTATATATGACATATTTATTATTCTGGACCATTATCATTTCTGGACTATATGATTCGATTGGATTCAATATGGTATCCGTGGATTGTGAAATGGAGTTATACTTTCAGTTATGGTTTGTGGATTTAGAAATGGATTTGAGCACACAAGTTATGTTTTTGTGATATATTGAAAGAAATATGATGTTTGGAAGTTAATGTATTGTTTCTAAAATTTATTCATATTCTATGGCATAAAACCTCTATAACTGCACTCTGTCACTCATACGAGCATTTACTTATGAAAATTATTTATTTTTCAGAAGGAGAAGAACAATATCAATAACCATTGTACCAAATTTAGAGATGGAAAACGAAGAAGTAGTTAGTGCTTTGTAGTCTGTATTTAGTTTGCTCTGAAACTGTTTTCAAGTTATTTTATGATACCTTTGGGTCTGTAATATATTGTAAGTCAAGTATTTAATTTTCAGTGTTGTGTATGTACATTTTCTCTTGCTGTGTTATCCTCATTTTAAAGTTTAATTGAGTTTATGATGTGAAATGCCTGAGGTGGTTGAGTAATCACCTGGCGCTCTGTCACGATGACCTCAGAGAAGGGGTTGGGGTCATGACACCCTCGCCTTCATCCAACCCTAGCGTGGTATTTTTCGATGCCTCCAACCCTTTTCTCAATCTCGTCATATATTTTCTGACATCCCCGGCCTTGTTCCTGCCTTGTCCCGACTATATCCAGGTCCGTTGGTCCTCGTTTGGTATTTTCTGACCTCATCGGCCCTGTCCCGATCATTCCCAGGTGTGTTGACCCCTTTCCACACCCATCAGCTTCGCCTCTGCCCTCTGTTCCGCGATATTCGTACCTAATGTGATACACCTCTTTCTAGTTGATGTCTGGTTTTCCGGTAATGATGTATGGTTGGTGGTTTGTTAGATGTTTGGTCGCTCGTTGGTGACATTTTTTGATAGATTGTTGTTGGTTCTCGTTTCCGCTACTCGTAGTTGTTGATTGTTGGTTATTGGTAGTTGTGGGTAGTTGTCTCGTTATTATTTGACATTATGTCTGAGGACAAGTCTACTGGTTCTGGTTCTACATCTTCTCGGTTTCGTGAGCGGCATTCTATTACCTCCATTCTATTAAATGGAAGGAATCATGCCCTTTGGGCTAAGGCGGTTGAGGTATATTATCTGAGTCGGTCCGAGTTCTCATATCTGACTGATAATCCACCTGCTGTGACTGTCTCCACATATCGAGCATGACAAGTCGTCGATGCTCATATTCGTTTTGAGCTATGGAATAGTATGGAGCAGGTTGCTGGATCTCTCATGTTTGTTGATACAACTAAACAAGTATGGACCCAGGCCCAGGAGTTGTATTCGAGGGTCAATAATCTTCGTCGCACATATGATCTCCATTAGTCTTTCGGTTCTATAGCTCTAGGCAATTTATTTTTGGAGGATTATTATGCTCAGTTCTGTCGTATTTGCAATGAACTTGATGTTTGTGAGCCTCTCTCCACTGACATCAAAGTTTTGTGATACGAGCATAATAATTGTAAGGTTGCTCGATTTCTGACTGGGGTTTCTTCATTTTACGGCTCCGTGAGTAATCAAATTTTGGGGTCTTAGGATCTCCCCTCTTTCAACGAGGTCTTCAGTCATCTCCGTCAGTCATCGGTCTCACTCATTAACTTGTCTCTTCTTCTAATTGCTATGCCCTAGCTGTTGCTGTTGATAGCTCTGGTTTTGCAATCAGCCGCGGACGTTGTTGCAGCCGTGAAGTTAGCTTTGGTAGTTGTGGCCGTTCTTCTGGTGGTCGCGTCTTTACTCGCAGTCCTTCGTGGAGGTCGTATGACGGGGGAGGTAGTCCTGGTCGTGTTCGTGGGGAAGTAGCAAGGGGACCCGTCATACAGTGGGATATTGTTATGATCTTCTTGGTTTTCCTCAAGTTTATCAGACTGCTATTCTTGAGGATGCTGGACAGTCTACTCAGCCTCTTGCCAACAATATGGTCACTATTTCAGCCGAAGAATACCAACACCTTGTGTCACTTCAGTCTTCTTCTAAAGGATCCTCCGCTGCTACGTTTGCTCAGACATATCCCTCTGTTGCTTGTGTTGCGTCCTTTTTTTCTCCTCCTCATTGGGTTATCGATTCTGGTACTACTAATCATATGACAGGTACTACTAAATTCTTCTCTTCATGTCAGTTCATTGGTAACCCATCTCATGGTACCTTAGCAGATGGTTCCACCACGGAGGTTATTGAGTTGATTTATGTTCCTGTTTCCTCGTCTCTTATTTTAAATTCCGTTACATGTTCCTCGTTTACCTTTTAATCTTGTGTCTGTTTGTCAACTTACAAAATCCTTAAATTGTTCCATCACATTTCTTCCTTATGGTTGTGTCTTTCAGGATCTCAGGACGAGGAGGAATATTGGTAGCGGTGTTGAGCGTGGTGGCTTGTATTACTTGACCTAGAGGTGTCAAACGGGCCGGACCGGCACGGGCACGGCACAGGCACGACACGTTTAAAATGGGCACGGCACGGCACGGCATGCCACGGGCCGGCACGGCATGAGCACGTAATTTTTGGTGGGCTGGGCCGGGCCGCAATTTTGCAGCACGGGCACGAGGCACGGGCACGATAAGGCACGAATATGGCACGGGCACGGGCACGGCACGGGCACGACACGGGCACGGCACGACACGAGCACGAGCACGAGCACGACCACGGCACCAGCACAGCACGGGCACGATTAGAATTTTTTAATATAAATATTGTATAATAAATAATGTATTCTATTTTTTGTCTATATTTTTAATACAATTTTTAATATAACTAAAAATATAATATTGTAACGACCTGATTTTTCTGTCACGACCTGATTTTACGTGGCCTTTAAAATTAAATTTGTTAATTTCAAAGCGTGGTCCCGAGGATCTTTTTATAATTAATCCTCTATTTTTATATAACTCTAATAAAACAAAAAATGAGTCTTATATATATTATTAATACTATTAATATTAGTAATGAATGTAATAAAGCAAAAAAAGAGAACAAAAACCTAAACTAAAGCAGACGCAAACCCCCCATACCCGATACCCTTCTCCCCCGTTCCCTCCATGGGCGCCGCACCGAGAGGTGGTGCGCGGGCTGGTGGTGGCGTGTGCAGTAGTGGGAGGAGGGCTAGCGGCTGGCAGTGGCTGGCGGTTTGCGCGGCAAGGGAGGAGGCGGTAGTAGGTGGCTCGGTGCAGAGGGAGAGGGAGAGAAGTGAAAATCTCCCCCGCCACCATCGTCGACCTTCGTCCGCAAATCTACCCAGTCATCGAGAAGTTGAGAAATACAACAGTCGAGGTATGAAACTTTGCATATTTATTATGTATATATCAAAGTTTGCATATTTTATTGATTCTCAGACAAAATCGATTGTGGAAATGGTAAAATCAATGTGTAAAAGTATATTTCCCTAAATGGGTACGGTATTCAGAACCTTGATGGACATATGTTTCAACCTACCTTCACTCTTCTTTCCAGTTCTGTTTTTCAACCTACCTTGATGGACGGGCACGGGCACGGCACGGCACGACACGGCACGGATAAAGATGGGCCAATGGGCCGTACCGGGCCTATGCAAATTTTAATGGGGCCGGCACGGCACGACACGATTAATAAATGGGCCAAGCACGGCACGACACGAGGCACGTTAGGCACGTAATTAAATGGGCCGGGTCGGCACGACACGACACGTTTGACACCTCTAACTTGACCAATCATATTCCTGCTTCGTCAATTGCTCTTCAATTCTCAGAATCCCCATACAAACAACATATTGTCAGCTTGGTCATCCATCTCTTCCGAGTTTGAAGCGCTTAGTGTCATCGTGTGATCCATTTAAGGAGATAACCTGTGAAGTCTGTGAGTTTAGTAAACATCGTAGAGTCACTTTTTATCCTCGGGTTGTGAGTTGTGTGTCGAGTCCTTTTGATAGGTTCATTTAGATATTTGAGGGCCCATTCATGTGCCAAATGCCTTTGGTTTTCATTATTATGTTATTTTTGTCGATGATTTCTCTCGTGTTACATATCTTTATCTTGTGAAAGAGAGATCTGAATTGAAAATTGTTTTTAAGTCATTTTACGTGGAAATAAAAACCCAATTTAATACTTGCATTCATGTGTTTCGTTCTAATAATGCACACAAGTACTTTTAGAGTACTTTTAGAGTACTTTTATCTCAGTTTTTTGATGATCATGGTATTTTTCATTGGTCGTCATGCGCTCGGACTCCACAACAAAATGGAGTTTCCGAACGCAAGATTTGACATTTATCAGAAGTTATGTGTGTATTGTTATTTCAAATGCAAGTTCCTCGCTCTTACTAGAGTGACACGGTTCTTATTGCATGTTATTTAATCAATCGTATGCCCTCTGCTGTTCTTGAGGATCAAATACCTCATACAGTTCTGTTTTCCAGTCAGCCTCTCCCCTCATTACCCCCTTGAGTTTTTGGGTGCACATGCTATGTTCATGTCCTTGATCCTGACCGGAGCAGACTAGACTTTAGGTCCATTAAGTGCATTTTTCTGGGATACTCTTGCACCCAAAAAGGATATAAATGTTACTCCCCATATTTACGTCGTCGTTTTGTGTGTGCTGATGTCACCTTTAATGAGTCACGCCCTTTTTATTCGGAGCACGTCACTACTAATGATTTGCTTGAATTAAAGTCTCTGTTTCCTATGTTTGTCCTGTCGGGTACTCCTCTTTCTTCCAAAACCATTGCATGTGTATGTCCGTCGTTTACAACAACCACCCGTCTCATCTCAGTCCGTGCCTGAGCCATCACATCCCGAGCCATCTCAGCCTCCACCTCCGCTCACTGCTCCTTCTCCTCTGTTGCCAGATTCGGATGCCCTTCCTATTTTTTTGCGCAATGGTAATCGTATTTGCACTTCTCATCCTATAACTCAGTTTGTCTCCTATGATCACTTATCTCCATCCCTTCGTGCTTTCAGTACTACTGTTTCCTCTCTTTCTATTCCTCACACTGTTCAAGAGGCTTTGTCACTCTTTGAGTGGCGGACCGCTATGGAGGATGAAATGTCTGCTCTTTATACTAATGGCACATGTGAGTTGGTTCCTCTTCCTGCTGGTAAGACTACTGTTGGCTGTGGTTGAGTATTTACTATCAAGTATCTTCCTGGTGGCACTGTTGAGAGCCACAAGGCTTGCCTGGTTGCCAAAGGCTACACCCAGACCTATGTTGTTGATTACTCTGAGACGTTCTCTCTAGTTGCCAAGCTTGGTTCCCTCCAGATTCTTATTTCGCTTGCCGCCAATCTTAATTGGCCATTATTTCAATTGGATGTCAAAATGCCCTTCTTCATGGTGATCTCCAGGAGGAAGTCTACATGGAGCAACCACACGGTTTTGTTATTCAAGGGAACGTCATAAAATGTGTCGTCTTCGTAAAGCACTTTATGGACTCAAACAATTCTTTAGAGCATGATTTGGCAAGTTTAGTGATGCGGTTTTAAGGTATGACCTGCATCGTAGTCAGTCTGGTCATTCTGTGTTCTCCCTCACCTCTGATCGAGGGAATGTCTTATTGATTGTCTATGTGGATGACATTATTATCGGTGATAACCAACAATGTATTGATCAAGTAAAAACCTTCTTTCACCAGTAGTTTCACGCGAAGGATTTGAAAGAGCTTCAGTACTTCTTAGGTATTGAAGTGACATGATCCAAAGAAGGCATTAGTCTATTACAGAGAAAGTATGTGCTGAATATTCTTAAGGAAATTGGTCTATTGGGAACTAGGCCGGTGAGACTCCTATAGATCCCAACGTCAAATTATGTGTGGACCAGGGGAACTGCTCCACTGTGAGACCTGCATCCTAGTTATGCATTAAGTTGAAAAGCACAATCCACATTACTCCTTAAAACCAAGGTGTTAAGGAGAGTGAAACTTGAGCCTTATAACTAATAGAGATGAGACATAATTAGGCGATGTGGGATACATTCCAACACACCCTCATAGACCACAACACGGGGTAACCGGACACTCGGCACACCCGACACAGGCCCAACCAAGCTTTGATACCAAGTTGAAAAACACAATCCACATTCCTCCTTAAAACCAAGGTGTTAAGGAGAGGGAAACTTGAGTCTTATAATCAATAGAGATGAGACATAATTAGGCGATGTGTGATACATTTCAACACATTATTATGAGTTAATAAAATTATTAAGAGAATTAAAATAAAAATAAAATTAAAAATATTAAGTTGGGCTAGATTAATATGTAAAAGAGAAGAGAGGTTCATTTGTTAAGTAAATAACTTAAATCCTATTGGGCGATCTTCGTATGACTCCCCAATAATGAAAACGAAAAGAAAATTACTACCTTAAAGAGCCTCAAATGTAAGCTTCTTGTTGTATTTTAGGTAAAAAATCTAATTTCAAAACAGTAATGAGTGACCCAAAAACATGTTTCAAAATCTGGACAGAACATGGCCTTGCATGCGCACGACCATATTCTGGCACATGCAAGACAATACAGTTCCCGATGTTGCGTGTGTAAGTGACCCAGATCCCAAAGTAGTGCGCGGACGCCCATTGGCCACTACCTCATGCGCGTGCAAGGCCTCTGATGTGTGCGCAAGACCACTCTGGTGCACGCAAGCCAGTAACTGGAAAACTGAACTGTCTGTCACTTTTGGCTGACCATTTCAGGCCTTCAAAAGTCACCTGATAAAGCCTTTTTCAGACGTCCAGGTCAAATTACCTATAAATAGAAGCCCTTGTTGAAGGCAAAAGGAGACAAAAGATCCAAGTTTTTCCAAGACAAATAAGTTATTTCTTGATACCAAAGAGAAGTTCTTTTATTTCCGGAAGAAATTCGCACAAGGCAATACTATAAGCAAGCATCCGAAGGATCAAAACAAGGTAGGAAATCGAGGGCTTCGGCCCATCCCTCACGTTTGAGGGGATCTCCGAGATCCAGATCAGTTATGCTTAACTTTTTGTGGGTCTTGACGATCTTATTTCAATCCAGAAATAGAAGACAAACCTTATGATCAGAACAATCACTCTTACACGCGCACCCCAACGGGACTTGCGCACACAAGATTATCTTCCGCGCGCAAGACAATGTTGAGTGTCCAGAATGCTGATAGCAGGTTTTTCTATTCTATACCTGTTCAAATTGGTTTCCCATTTAAAATAGCACCCACATCATTTGTACATTTCACATTCCTTATCACAGCATTTCATTCTATACCTCTGAATCAAATACTATGCGTTTCAAACATTTTCAATCCCTATTAAATGTTTTCTCTCCCTAATTGTTAAAACATTATTACGAAACCGAATGAAACTTTGTAAGTGACTGGTCAAGATCGCCCCCGGGTTAGGCGAAGGGGATGCCTTAACACATTTCCTCTTCATAACTTGGCTCCCGAACCACGTGAATCTCTGGTAACAACAGACTGCTTCGTCCTTTCATGTTGTCTCTTGACAATAGCCACAGAATGTGCAAAATGCTTCGTTTCCTCTGTTGCAATCATCTAAAAACACAACTTTAAAAGAATATCTATTTATGTAAAAGATTCTAAAGATGCAATTAACTAAAGAGAGCCAAACTCGAAAGTCACTCATAAAGTTCTGCATTGAACGCGCATTGATGTATGGATATTCCCGCTAGGAGATTCGACTACCCCGACCAGTTTACTGGACTAGGGAAATCTTGAATAAGCCAGCTAGCCTTCGACCATGATGAGTCATATCGTACCGTTCGACTGCCGTCTCGCACTACACTTGGCCGTGCGAGGTATATCTTTATTCTAGTTCGAGGTTTCTTTTGAGACCCAAACCATTTTTTTGCACATAGAAAGCTCTAGAACTATTCAAACTAAGACATGGACGAAGGACCTCCTACGATTTATGTATTATCTAACCCCATATTCTGCTTATGTGTTACCGCTTTCTCACATACAAAATAGCTGTCATCCATTATGCATGCATCATGCCATGCAGTCAAACTCTTAGGGTGGGTTAGGAATAGGGCAACATCTGTCGAAATCCGATGCTAGTATATCAAAGGGTTGCCTTGCCCAATGATGATTCATGTTTCCCAAGTCCCATTTAGACCGAGGCATTCCTAATCTTTGGCCGACCCAGTCTTTCATGCAAGAAATGGACAAACCTTGGAAAGTTGTAATTATATCACTCCATGTGAAGGATTCCAAGCAAGGATCTAATGATACAATGGCCTAGTTTGCACTGGGGCAATTACTTCATTTAGGACACTGGGAAAGAATTAACAAAGACTATGTTTCTCGGATAGATAAGGTAATCTCAAACATTGGATTAACCTGGCTATCCCGAATGTCCCCAAAAGCATTTTCTAAAACCTAGCCTCTTCAAGGCTAGAGACAATTATCCCCATGTCTCGACTCTTTTCAAGCAAAGGATAATGAACAAAATATACTTGAGGGCAAGTCAACTCTGCAAGAATTACCCGAACATCAAACCTACACCTTCCTTGAAAACCATAGGAGAAAACAATAACGAGGACACGAGTCTGCATCCACTCTTCTCCCTTTCCAATATGACTGGTGCACGAGTCTTTAGGACATCTTTTGCTTTACTGTCAGTGCTAAACCATTGGTCCAAAGAAAGAGGCTATACCATTGGTCAAAAATACAAGTGGGAACATAGTTATCATAATCGTATGATTCACGATTCGAATCGTACGATTCGGTTCGATTCGGCATGCACGCGATACGGATCGTAGGGGTGAATCGCAGGGTATGGTGAATCGGAAAGCGAATCGGTCGAATCACAAGTGAATTGGGCGAATCGTATTAATCGAACGATTCACTTCGATTCGGACACTGCCGGATCTGGGTCGGGTTTTCTTATATGGGTCGGATTTTGGCTTTAAAACGGGCATTTTTTGATTTTTTGGCCATCACATAGCAGGACCCCCTTCCCCTGTACCCGATAACC
>NMUG010011154.1:0-10718 GCA_002855965.1 Monotropa hypopitys
TTCTTTTTGAGAGGACATAAGGGAGATATATGTCCTACTTTATTACAATAGTGACACCTATAAGTATGTTTTTTCAAAAATAGATCTTTATAAAATTCTTTCTTTTTATTTGGATTAAAACCACAACCCGTTTTAAAAAATGATACTTTTTGTTTTCCCAAAAGAATATCTAAATTTTCTTTTCATTGGGTGACTTTTGCTAAAGATTTTTCCAAATTATTTACTTCATCTTGTAAAATCTTTTGGCTAGAAATATATTAAGAAATTTCTTTTTCATAATTTTTCTTAAGAACAATTATTTCATTTTCTAGCATAATTTTTTCTTCTACAATTTCATCAAGTTCATTTGACAATTCTTTTGTAAGTTCTTTCAACACTTTATATTTTACTTTTAGATTCTCATAATTAGAAAATAAAGCATCAAAAGAATTATGTAACTCATCAAGAAAAATAGATTTTACCTCATCCGATTCCATTGTCATCAAGCAAAGATTTGCCACCTCCTTTTCTTCCTCCTATTCGATTTCCGAATTGCTATTGTCCCAAGCCGCAAGCATAGTGTCACACTCCGGAAAATTTAGGTATTTTCCATTCATTCCAATAAAATCAATAAATCAAATTTCGAAATTTATTTCCATTTTCTTCAAAGTTGGCCGATTGTCGAAAGTTCGAATCCTCGTGTCGTTGAAACTTGGTTGTGTCTTGACACACCTAAGATCATATCAACTCATTTCAAGTGAGTTCGCGGCATTAGAAATCCTTGTCGTAGAATGCGTTCGGTTTCAAAGTATTCGTGGTTGCATCGGAAAGGTTCGGGAGTGATTCGACATCATTTTGGAACAATTGCAGAATCCTCGTCCGGACCATGGGTGGTCCCATCCGGACGAGGGTGCAGTGAGTTCGGGGTTGATCTTCAAGAGGTCTCGTCCAGACCGTGGTGGGTCTCGTCCGGACGGCCAAGGTTCCTCATCTGGACGACGGAGGTCCCATCCGGACGGTGCGGCAGCGAGTTGCGAGAATTGGTATGTTTTTAAGTTTAAGTTCAGCCCAACCCTTCCCCTATCTCATTTTAGTCCGCCCACTTCTCACTCTAACCCTAAATATCTCTCTCCCTCTCACTTCTCTCTTCAATCCTCCCCCATCCTTCAAGATTCAAGGAGTTTTCCCTTCCCAAACATCAAAGAGCTCGGTGAGGGCTTCGCGCCCATGGTCTCGGATCGTTCCAACTTGATAAGTTTTTCTCCCTCTCAAATCCTAGGGTTTATCCTCCTCTTATGGTGATTCCTTGATCATTGTAGGTTTTTGTAACACTCCCAAATTTTGGAAACATTTGTTTTTTGAATTAAACTGTCGCGCCGGAAAATTTTCCCCTCCTTCCCTCGTCCCCTCTCTTCGGGAGGAGTCTTTTTTTCAGGACGGGAGAATCTGCGCTATTGGGTTTTATTTAAAAAGGATATTTGTTTGAAAATGGGTGATGGCCTGAGTGTGCCGGTTTGGAACTTTCAGAGTCGCCACTCGGCATTTTATGCGTGGTGTGCCAAGTCACCGCTATTTTATTTAAAATGAATATTTAAAAGATGTCATTTTATTTGAATAAAATGTCTTTTTGTTTGGAAAAGGTGTCTGCAAACCAGAAATTCGAAGTTCGGGGATTAAATTACGAATGGGGAAGGTGTTAGGCACCCCACTCGTCCTTTCGGTACTTTCATTTTCAAAAGTAAATCTTTTCGTAATCCGAAATCAATTATTTTCTTGGTTAGAGAAATGAATAATTATTACTGATATGAATGAAATGAATTAAAATTTAAATAACAAATGGGTAATAGTTGTTGACGGGCAGATTTCGGCCCGATTGGATTTGTAAAAGAATTACGGGCAGCCTTTCGGCCCGATTTTTATTTTAGAGAGAAATGTTTTTGAGCCGAACGGAACTTCGGTGAAAAATGGTTTTCTACAGTCGGACAGAATTCCGACCGCGTTTGGGAAAACAGTTTTGTTTTGGTTAATTTAATTTTATTTACAACAGTCAGACAGAACTTCGACTGTGTTTTTGAAATAAATATGAACCGGACAGAATCTTCGGTTGAAAAATGGTTTTCTACAGTCGGACAGAATTCCGACTGCGTTTTGGAAATAAATTTGAGCCGAACAGAACCTTCGACTAAAAAAGGTTTTCTACAGTCGGACAAAATTCTGACTGCGTTTGAAAAGTAATTTTGTATTTTATGGTCGGACAGAACTTCGACCGGTTTTGAGAATTAAACTTGAGCCGGACAGAACCTTCGGCTGAAAATGTTTTTCTACAGTTGGACAGAATTCCGACTGCGTTTGAAAAATGTTTTTTTTGTATTTTACGGTCGGACGGAACTTCGACCGGTTTTGAAATATTTAACTTGTTTTATTTTTGTTTTGGAAGTTCCAAAGAATATTAAATGATCTGATATGACCCGGGTCATAAAGCATTCTTTTAATCTGAGTCTGATAGGTACTGCAAGATTTCACTTCAGAGTACAGATTTGAGAAACTTTGTTTTTTATTTTTGAGAGTGTTTTTAATTTTTTTCAGTCGGACAGAGCTTCGACGATGAAAACCGATTTTTTTTGGGTCGGACAGAGCTTCGACCGTGAAACTGATTTTTAAACTTTCGAGTCGGACAGAGCTTCGACCGCGAAAGAATTTTTAGAAAGTGTTTGCTTTTAATGTGAAAATTTCATAGAATATCAAATGCTCCGGACGGATCCGAGTCATGAGACATTCTTTTAATCCGAGTCTGATAGCTACTGCAAACTTTCACTTCACAGTACGGATAAAGGAATTTGTTTTTCATTTAAAAATGTTTTGAGTATTTTTCAGTCGGACAGAGCTTTGACTGCGTTTTGAAAAATGGGAAGGGGAGTTATTTTCATTAAGTGTAAAAACTCTCACAGAATATCGAGTGCTCCGGATGGATCCGAGTCACAAGGCATTCCTTTAATCCGAGTCTAGTAGCTACTGCAAGCTTTCACTCTAGAGTACGGATACAGAAATTTTATTTTTGTTTGAAAGTGTTTTGGGGAAAGCGAAAGTAAATCGATGAAGAGAGATAGAATATATATGATGTAATATGTATGTATGGACAGGGGTATACGATATCCTATATATAGACCGAGCTGGATATATTCCGAGTTAGATGGTAACAATTTATAAGATATCGTATATAACCGAGCTGGATATATTCCGAGCTAGACGGCATGCATTTTAAGGGAAAGACGTTTTTATGTTCTTCTCATTTGTGACAGTGGAGCCGACATTGTCACACTCCGGAAATTTTAATTAATTTCCATCGTTTAATAAATCGAAAATCCTAAATCACGTTTGAAACTTATCAATCTGATTCGTTCTTCAAATCAGAAATCTTTATTCATGGAAGTCGTAGAAAATTCGATTATGAATCCAACGCAACTTGAATCGTCTCAATCGCAGGTCGGACGAAGAAGTTTTGGTCAAAATACTTTCGGAAGAATCAATCTTCTCATTCTGTACAATTTTTACTCTTGCCGACCGGTACACGTATTTCCGTCGACCGGTCGGGTTGGCTCAGTAGACGTCGACTGGTACACCCTATATCGTCGACCGGTCGCAGTTTTTCAGAGAGTTGTAAGAAGTCTGATTTTCTTCTCGTCGACTGGTACACCCGATATCGTCGACCGGTCGTGGGTTGGTCAAAGAGTTGTGAGAAGTTCAATTTTCTTCTTGTCGACCGGTACACCGGATATCGTCGACCGGTCGCCGCCTGTATTTCGCTGTTTTTCTGGTTTTTAATGAGGGGTAGTTCGGAGTTTTTGCTAGGGGTTGTATATACCCCTTGGGTCCGAGTTTAGGGGTCATCCCTACCATTTGGAACCCTAATGTTCTCTCTCTACCTCCCTCCCTCAACTCTCTCTCCCTTATCTCTTCAATATCTATCAATCCATGGAGTTCTGGCGAAAATGCGAAGACTTAACGTCGACGGAAACGCTCTCCTCTCCGTGATGATGTACATAGTTCGGTATGTTGTTCTCGCTCCCCTAAAATCCTAGGCTTGTGTTGGTTGCTCGGCTAAGGTTTTGGTCTCCTTTAATGTTGTAGGGTATTGCGAGAGCTTCACAATGGTGGGTTTGGTGTACTCCGGCCATGGTGGTTTTCCGGCGATTTCTCTGGTGAACTTTTCCGGCGACCTCTCCGGTGGGTGAACGCTTAACTCCTATCTTGTGTATGTGTGTGGGTGTCTATAGCATTCTTATTTGTGGTTGATTTCCTCCAATTTCATAATCTACGCCGTGTATAGTATTTGATTTCATGTGCCGTCATATTTGGGTTAGTGTGCTTGAGATGTCATGAAATGGGATTCGATTGTCGTCATAGGATTGATTGTGATTCACTTGGGTATTGTATGGTGATTGTTGAATTGTGTAGAGGCCTTTGGAGTCGATGGCCACTAGGTGTTCGATAAATTGCTTGTGTGAGCTTTGGAGTCGTTTTGGGGAGATTTGAGTTGATTGGGTTGTATTAGATTTCTTGTGATTTCCCGGTTGGTCATTAGGATTCCCTTTGGGTTAGTATCAATTCATAAATCACTATTTGGTCGTGGTCGTTGGTATTGGGTAAATGTGGAATTTATGGTATTGGGCGTCATTGGGTTTCCCCTTGAATGTTGTTGCACCGAATATTGACTTGATAGTGGGTTGCCCTTGGGTGTGGAACCTTGTTGATTGATGGAAACCTAACAATTACGCAATGAACTTAATGAACGACAAATACGGAGATGGATCCTACGAGGACCACTCCTTGGCAATCTTGAATCATTCACCTAAATCCAACCTAATGGAACACAAATGATCATGTGAGGAGAGTGGATGGTGATCGATGTCGTGGGAGGATGCCATAGGATCTTGGGAGGTAAGGATTCCCCAACCCTTAATGGTATCCATCCGGGTTAGGAAGGAGTTTGCCATACCCGCGTACGACCCCGAGTTTAGGAAGGAGTTTGCCCTACTCGGTCGTGATTTCGTGTGGGATTACTCGTGGGATCTCCTTGAGCTGCCAAGGGGATTATGCCGATAAGGAGTACGATGTGTCCTGCGTGACTCCCTTGTGTCGCCAAGGGGGAACAGTCGGATATGGACCTTTGCGGTGTCCCGTGACCCAGCCCTGTGTGTGTGGTGGGTAGGACCTAGTGCGACCTCCTAGTACGTGACTCACCTCGGAATGGATGGCTTGAGCTCCCTTGTTCTTCAAGTGGAGACAATTGTTGATAATGAATGAATAATGGAAAATCTACCTCTTTAACTCAAATATGTCTCCAAGATGATCAACACCTGAATATATAACAATCATGGAAATGGTGGGTGGTAATGGTAGTGAGGTAGTGAGGTAGTGGTTGTGTTCGAGTTACCTTTGGAGGTTTGCAAGTGCTTTCACTTGTTGTGCGTTGGGTTGGTTGACGTTGGGTTTACACTGACTATCATGAGAGAGAGTGTTGGTTTGCCTTATCGTTTTGGTGGTTGAGTGTACTTCTGTGCATTGGGTTCTCTCCTTTCTCTACCCGTGTGAGGACACTTAGGCACACATTCTCGTGTGTGCACTTGGTAGTAGTTAATAGTTTTCCTGCTGAGCCGTGGAATGCTCAGACCCTCCTTTCTCTCTCTTTTCCAGGATTGTACTGCAGGGTTTCTCTTGCAGGGGACTTGGAGCTTGTGCTAGCAGCTGGTCCCTTTGGAGATGTAGCCTTGTCTCACTTTGCACTTGGTACTTTAGCTCGGTTCTCAGATTGTAGCACTGTTGTAGTTGTGCTTCTCTTTACCGTTGTAGTAGGTAGATGTTGTACCTCTTTTCCTTTTCTTCAGTGACCAATTGTAATAAATTCAGTAGATGTACTTTATCTCTCTTCTCTGTATCATTTGTGATGTAATGAATGTTCTACTGATTGTAATGGATAACAATGATTAACACCCTCCTTTTTATATATGTCTTTCAAAAAAATATATGCTTGAAATGTTTTTATTAAAATCGAGGGGTGTTATAGTTGGTATCAGAGCTTTCGATTTGAATACCTTTGGATCGTGGGGAGATACCTAGTCTCCATGGGTTCTCATGGTCATTACTTGCAACTATGATCGTTCAGGTGTGCCTTTGAGCACCATTCCATCCTTGAAGTCGGTTTCTCCGTTCTCACTCACTCCTTATTCGTTGGGCACTCCCAGTCCATTGGAGGTCGAGTGTGTGGTTATTGAATCCTTCCTTGAGATTTTTGCGATGTCGATTTGAGGTCAAGTCTTAGTCTCGATGGTTTGGTGTAGTGAATTCTCGGTGATTGATCATGGTTGGTTGGTTGAAATCTTCCATGATGTACTCTTGTTTGTTCGTTTGATTGTTTGATGTCGGTTGCAGCTAGGAGGTTGAAGTGGTGTTTTGTTGATGGGTGGAAACCCTTAGTGTTTGGTCTTCCCCCTTCTCCTAGTGCAATTTTTGTGGGTTTGAGGTTGTTGAAGGATGAGTGTTAGGCTGAGTGCCTTTAGATTGTGACTTCTCTTGGTTGGTTGAGATGGTAAGTATGAGTTCGGATAATGGTAATCTTGTGAGAGGAATAGAATGAGATAGTGACTTGAGGTCATTCGGAATAGACTGGATTGTATTGATCCACTGATGGTTAGTGGTTGTGTGGCCATTTGGTTATTTGGTTGTTCGGTTGCTTGGGTGTTTGATTAGTTGGTGGTTTCGATGATATGGTTTCTTGGTTATTTGGTTTGTGGGATGACTTGGGTTTTATGGCCGTGTTGGTTGGTGGTTTTAAGCTGGTGATTTGGGTTACAGTATCACTCGTGACTTAGAATAGTATGATGCTTGAAGTTATCTTTGGGGTTTTCTTGGAAGTATCGGTTGATGATTTTGACTCGATAAGTGAAATGGTGGTATCACTTGGTGATTGAGTTTGTAGTGTCACTTGGAGGCTTAGATGTCTTGCAGATTTCTTTGGAGTGTTCCTTAAGTTCCTTTGTGATGATGTTTGATGGTTAGAAACTCGGATGTGATATTGAGTTTGAGTTACTATTTGAGGATGGTGTACCTGTGTTGGTGGTTGTAGTTGTGGAAGGATGTTTGGTAGAGCGTCCTTGAAAATATAGAGTAGTGGTGTCCTTGAGGCTCCCTTGGTAAGTGGTTTGAGGAGTGATTGCGATTGGGTTTCAAAGATTGAGAATTGAGTATATGATGATGAGTTTGTGCTGCTCCCTTGATGTGGCTTGTGTTGGCAAAAGATTTTTAGTGGTGCGACTAGTTTTCTGGCTTGTGGTTGGTAGTGGAGTAGTTATGGTTCCTAACCGTCCTTCATTGGCCATGTCATCTGAGTATGTCGTGCTTTCCTGTACTCGATTGTGATATCTTCCCATTCTTGGTAATGAACTGGTGTTGACCGTTCACACTCTTTGTTTAGTACTCTCGCGTTTGTTTGGAGTTACCTTGGCGGGTTTGGTGTTCTTGAAACTACTTATTGTTGGAAAACCTTATAACTCCTCGTTCTGAGACTATCGATGTGGTGATCATCTTTTGCTATATTTCTCTCGACGGTTCGCGAAGTATCTCAAGTCTTGGCACTTGCGAATTAGTAATGCGTTGTTCGTCTCTCGTGTAGAGGTTCTCCCACATGGCGGATTCTTGTTCCTCGGAATTGCAATCCCGTATCTCGCACTCTCCTGTGTCGACATGTTGATCTTGCACATGTTCCTTGTCGGTTTTTATCGCTTCGTGAATCTGACTTAGTATAGTTTCTTGCTCGTCGTGTCCTTTTGTGCTCGGACACTCCTATTAGGCGATGTGGTTACCAATTGGATTTTATTTGGGAGTGTGTTGTGGGGTTGGTTGTGGTTGGTGTGATCAGTGAGATAAAGTCACTTTTGTGTTGTGCAGTTGTGTTGTGAGTGTTGGGGGTAGAATATATGTGTCTCCTTAAAGTCGACTGCGCTGACTTAGTTCTTGGTGGGGCTTGACATGACCAGTGTGCGTAGTCCGTGTCATGTGGTGTAGGAATGAATATGAAGGGTTGTTTTGAGAAGGTGAGTGGCCAGCGCATCTCAAAACAAACTTCTTAGTCATTCCGGTACCACACTAGGTTAAGTGTGGGTTAGTGCGTGAGCTTTTGGTGTTTGGTTCTATTCTCTTGTGATGTTGTGGTTGTTGGGGCGATTTGGGTGGCGCGGTTGTTGTGTGACCATCCTTTGTGGCTCGTCTTGTCTTCGAGTCCTTACTCGTGTTGGTTGAGTTGTTACCATCTTGTTCGGAAAATCGATCCCTTTGACCGTTTCGCGCGTTGTGGTATTGAAGTCGTGGTGAACGATTTTGTGGTGGTTCTAAATCGCTTCTTAGTTCTTCGTAAAATTCTGGAGAAAAATTTGGAAAAATCAGAGTACCCCTATCGTGTCCATGTGTCTGCATCGTGTCCGTACCGTACCCGCATGTCGGTACCGTATCCTTGTACCCAATTTGTATCCTTGGCGTGTCCTCGGCGTATCGGCATGTCCTTGGTGTATTTTGGCATGTCTGTGTGTCTCCGGTGTATCCCCCGCGTGTCGGTGTATCTGTGGCATATCCCTCCGTATCCTTGAGGTTCGGCACGTTCTCGTCCCTTCGGCATGTTCGTAGCAAGTTGTAGCACATTCGTGAATGTTTTGGGATTTTCTGGAAATTTATTTGGGCAGTTTGGCCCTCGGTGACTTACTCTTTCATTGAAAACTCATGTTTTCCTTGTTCAGGTGATGTGTGATCATGTAGGAAGCGTGGAAACTCCTCTTCTTCCTAGAAATTCTCGAAATTAGTGTTGATGATCGTGCGTGTTTTCGGTTTTCCCTTGTCACCAGTCTCTTGGGGGCTTGTTTGCGTGTTGAGAAGGTTGTCTAAGTTCTGTTTGATGCATTCGTAAGGAAAAGTGGTAAGTGGTTTTGGTCGCAGCGGGAGCTTGGTGGGGTGTGGTAATCGTTGGATTCCTTGTGGTTCATTGCGTCGATTTGTTATCTCCTTACTCCGGTAAATTTCGAGGGCGAAATTTTTGTAAGGATGGTAGTTTGTCACGCTCTAGAAATTTTAATTAATTTCCATCGTTTAATAAATCGAAAATCCTAAATTGCGTTTGAAACTTATCAATCTGATTCGTTCTTCAAATCAAAAATCTTTATTCATGGAAGTCGTAGAAATTTGATTACGAATCCAACGCAACTTGAATCGTCTCAATCGGAGGTCGGACGAAGAAGTTTTGGTCAAAATACTTTCGGAAGAATCAATCTTCTCATTCTGTACAATTTTTACCCTTGCCAACCGATACACGTATTTCCGTCGACCGGTCGGGTTGGCTCAGTAGACGTCGACCGGTACACCCTATATCGTCGACCGGTCGCAGTTTTTCAGAGAGTTATAAGAAGTCTAATTTTCTTCTCGTCGACCGGTACACCCGATATCGTCGACCGGTCGTGGGTTGGTTAGAGAGTTGTGAGAAGTTCAATTTTCTTCTTGTCGACCGGTACACCGGATATCGTCGACCGGTCGCCGCCTGTATTTAGCTGTTTTTCTGGTTTTTAATGAGGGGTAGTTCGGGGTTTTCACTAGGGGTTGTATATACCCCTTGGGTCCGAGTTTAGGGGTCATCCCTACCATTTGGAACCCTAATGTTCTCTCTCTACCTCCCTCCTCAACTCTCTCTCCCTTATCTCTTCAATATCTCTCAATCCATGGAGTTCCGGCGAAAATGCGAAGACTTAACGTCGACGGCAACGCTCTCCTCTCCGTGATGATGTACATAGTTCGGTATGTTGTTCTCGCTCCCCTAAAACCCTAGGTTTGTGTTGGTTGCTCGGCTAAGGTTTTGGTCTCCTTTAATGTTGTAGGGTATCGCGAGAGCTTCACAATGGTGGGTTTGGTGTACTCCGGCCATGGTGGTTTTCCGGCGACTTCTCCGGCGAACTTTTCCGGCGACCTCTCCGGTGGGTGAACTCTTAACTCCTATCTTGTGTATGTGCGTGGGTGTCTATAGTATTCCTATTTGTGGTTGATTTCCTCCAATTTCATAATCTACGCCGTGTATAGTATTTGATTTCATGTGCCGTCATATTTGGGTTAGTGTGCTTGAGATGTCATGAAATGGGATTCGATTGTCGTCATAGGATTGATTGTGATTCACTTGGGTATTGTATGGTGATTGTTGAATTGTGTAGAGGCCCTTGGAGTCGATGGCCACTAGGTGTTCGATAAATTGCTTGTGTGAGCTTTGGAGTCATTTTGGGGAGATTTGAGTTGATTGGGTTGTAGTAGATTTCTTGTGATTTCCCGGTTGGTCATTAGGATTCCCTTTGGGTTAGTATCATGTGGAATTTATGGTATTGGGCGTCATTGGATTTCCCCTTGAATGTTGTTGCACCGAATCTTGACTTGATAGTAGGTTGCCCTTGGGTGTGGAATCTTGATGATTGATGGAAACCTAACAATGTACGCAATGAACTTAATGAACGACAAATACGGAGATGGATCCTACGAGGACCACTCCTTGGAAATCTTGAATCATTCACCTAAATCCAACCTAATGGAACACAAATGATCATGTGAGGAGAGTGGATGGTGATCGATGTCGTGGGAGGATGCCATAGGATCTTGGGAGGTAAGGATTCCCCAACCCTTAATGGTATCCATCCGGGTTAGGAAAGAGTTTGCCCTGCCCG
>NMUG010011155.1:0-10718 GCA_002855965.1 Monotropa hypopitys
TGCTAATAGGATTTTCCCGGTCGTTGATTAACGGAAAAACCCTTAGTTAGACATTAATAATTTATAAACAAGGAAATAAACACTCTACAAGTAAAGTGGATAAGTCCGAGGTCGGTCCACAGGGAAATGACGGAGTCGAAGTAATTGCTCGGTAAAGAAGTTTAGTTTTGCAAATGAGGCGGTAGGACGCTAGCCTTTGTTTTAGATTTATAAAAGTTAATAAAACTAATGCATAAAAACAAAAGATGAAAACAAGTTAAACTAAACGGAATGGCAATGGGGGTTCTAACACCCAACCTAGGTTGCAAAAGACTACTCCAATATCCATGACGACGTGAAGGAGAGATCACGGCCTAGGACCTCCTACGGAATGTTTAACTATCAAGCACAAGCCACAGGTCGAGAGATGACACGGGAGCTAGAGTTCGGCTCTCTGGACCACTTACAATTCAAAGGCGACAGAGCTACAAGCACGGGATGTACTTGGCACAACCCGTCAAATAGGTTAACAATCCCAAACTTGGGCCAACGGGTGAGTGCCACATGCCCCTAACTCCTATGAGACCTCAAGACAACAATTCAATAACAATTAGGTGGTTTTTAGGTGAATTAGTTCATTGGGACATTTCATCGAACACTTAGCGGGACATCGCTAGAAGCATGCGCCGTGCCATTTTATGTCGACGACGCATCAACTAGATTAACACCACTAGGTTAAGACCATAGGCATGAACATCCTACACCTTTAGACCACTACAATTTAGGCACAAAAATGGAGATCATAACAAACCTAAATCGAGGGACGTTAGTCGCCCCACGACCAAACCAATGAGGTTAAGCCTCCATTAACACTATATTACAACTACTCCTACAATTAAACACAACAAAGCACAACACATAAAATTGAAATACAAAAGTTACTAAACATAAGTACATGAAAAAAGTACATAAATGGAGAGATGGAGGAATTCCTTACAATGTTTAGGAAGAGGGAATGCTCCATAACCCTATGGAAATACAACTAAAAAGAGAGAAGATGTAGGGAGGTAGAGAGAGAAGCTCTCCCCTCTTAGAACCCTAAAAATGAACCAAACATAATGAAAAACGTAATCCAAATATTTATATTCGAGTATATATACAACCCCACACAAAAAGACCAAAAACCCCTTAAAATATCCAATTTTTGGCTAAACAGGGAATTTCGACTGGTCTGTGAGTTTTTGACAGACCGGTACACTTTGTAAAATCTGGTTGCTGCAGAAAGCCGACCGGTCGGAGGGTTTTTGACAGACCGGTCGGAGTTTGACAGATTGGAATTTCTTTGCTTCTTGTTGGTCTCTTCGATACCTTTCCAACGGTATATCACAATAGACAATCGGAGTTGCACAACTAAAGGTATGCCCGTTTTACCGACGTCTACCGAACTCTGAATAGCTGTCGGCATCACCATTAGTATGGGGGCTTCCGGACTCATCCGGGGAGTGTTAAACAACCTGTACAAGAGACAAAAAATAACGAAACAAGATTAAACGCATATGTACAAAAATGAAACTAAATAACAAACAACTAACAACTAAAATTAATTAAAAGGAATGGAATTGGCACACACAAACTACAATATTGTGTGCCAATCACATGGTCATGACCTCCGATTCAAATGGGTAATGATGCAAAATGATGTATGAAAAACTTGCAATGCAGATAAAATAAAATATATTTTTTTGAAAAAAGAAGGGAGTCCTTAGCAAATATAGATATGAACAAATATTTAGCAAGCGATTTTTTTTGCCACGTTAGCTCCTTTTTTGTAGCACAACCTGTATTATTCCTGAAAAGATCACACCAAATTGAATATTAGTAGTGGGCTGAGAGAATAATTTGAATTTTGGTTAAAGATTGGTTTTGAAAAATTCAGAAGCCGATATCCTTTTAAAATTCCCAGCGGAGTCGCCAGCTGTCGCGCACAAAAGGTAAAGTAACATCTACCACATTATACTACCCATCCACATGATTATTACAATGAATGCATTCCACTAAAATAAAATACAAGTGAAAAGAGGCTAAAAGGGTTTTATATCATAACCTTGTACAACAGTGCCCTAACTAAAAGAAAAGGCCAAAATAAGATTTTATATGATAATCCTGTACAAGGTGGCCAACAGAAAATAAAAGAAGAACAACCTATCAGACTACAGTCCGGTCAAGCTTCAAGTCTTGTAAAAGATCTCGCAGCCACTCCCAATCGAGGGAACAAATTCTATAAAAGTAGAGGGTTAGGCACCACCGCCTGGTAGTAATAATCTATATCTTAACGTCTATAATATTAGGGTGCAAGTGTGTGACAATGCAAGGAATGTAAATGATGCAAAGCAATGGATGTCAAACCTTTTTAAAGGAGTAAACCCCAATTTTCTTTTCAAAGAACTCAAGGGTGTCCAACCACATTTTCTAAAGTATGGCCTATACAAGGCCTAGGGAGAAAAGTGTCCAAGTACCACGTTTGACATAGTTTAAATGACTCATTTCCGTTGTTCCAAACGTGTGTTACTCATGTCCCTATTTCCACCATTTCCAAAGTCCACTTCACATATTCATTCCGCACCTTATGTAATAAGGGCAATGATCAACAATATAGGAGTTTTCGGCTAATTCCAATTTAGAGGCTCGTTAACCACTAAACGTATGATTCCTAGTGATTCCCCGACCTGTCGGGAGGGCCCAGTCAAACCCCCATTGTACAATGTCATGAGTGCTCGCATTAGCCACCCAAGGTACAACTACCCGATATAATAGCCAACTCATCCCACACTTGATTCCTCGTATAGAGTAAGGGTCAATGGCCTAAGTGTTAATTCCTAGTATAGGGTCCAACTCACATTCATATGTCAATTCTTTCATTCCGCTAGGCTTAGGGCAAACATCATCCTAATCGGCGTCTAGACCTATGATTTGATTTATTTTAAAAATCGTTTGGTGTGACCCACAAAATCACATTTCGTTACAAATGTGTCGATACACTATATTGACCCACCAATTTCTCATTTCCATCAAAATCAAGTAGAGGCCCCAATTAATTTTAGAGATCAAAAGTCCGGGTTTCGTCAAATTTGGGGTTTTTTGCAATCAAGTGTAGAATCGACTAATTGACTTCCTAGGGTGATTGTAGAGACCCTAGACAACGTGTTTACGAGACCAATTGATACACTAAACCACCCATGAATGTCAATTTTGTGAAAACACTTGAATGTACACATTCGTATTGAAATCGCGAGGGAGAAGCAAGAACGACAATATTACAAATGCAAGGGATACAAAAACTGTACCTTGATTTGAGCTCCAAAAATCGTTGCCAAATGAAAATGCTCCCATACACGAACTATGTACATCACCGTGGAGAGGGAAGCGAGGCCATCGATGTTTCTCCTTCGCGTTTTCTACAAATCCCAATGGTTGGAAAGATATAGAGGAGAGAAAGGAGAGGGAGTTGAGAGGGAGGTAGAGAGAGAGAGAGTTAGGGTTTGTAAAATGGAGAAGACAACCCCCCAAAATTGGACCAAATGTATATATAGGACCCCCACATGAGTTTACAACAATGCCCTTCATTAAATCTATCAACACAGTGAATTTGGCATTCACGACCGGTCAACGGAATATGCTCGATCGGTCGATACCCAAAAATGTGCCCATTGACCAAGCTCGACCGGTCTACGACGGTACGGTCGACCGGTCGACAAGGCTAAATTTGCACTGTTTTGAAAAATGGAATTTTCGAGAGTATTTTGGTCCTAACTTCTTCGTCCGGACTCCAATTGAGATGATTCAAGTTGCGTTGGATTCGTAATCGAATTATATACGACTTCCATGAATAAAGAATTCAGATTTGGATGACGGATCAGGTCCATTGATTTTAAATGCGATTAAAGACTTAACCGAACACCCAACCATCAACGAGCATCATGCCGGGGACGCCCATCCCACCTAGACTTACTCAAAGTGACATACGACGATCATAGATGCTTCCAAACATCCCAAGGTCTCAACGGCATACGATTTTCGATTTATTAAAATGAATGGAAATTAATTAAAATTTCTAGAGTGTGACAAACTACCCTCCTCACAAAAATTTCGTCCTCGAAATTTCCAAGGTAAAAGAATCGAGACACAATATCACGAGGAGAACAACGTCCGAAACACAAATCACGTAGATTCCCAAAGAAAACTAGAAACAACAACAAAAGAGGTTCCCAACCGCGACAACTCCGCCTCGAATACCCAACAACAATCGCAAACTGATCATACTACCGAACTTCCTCAAGAGAACGACACGCCGCAACTTGAAAAACACCCACAACGCAAGAAACGTCAAAGAAGAACCGAAATTACGCAAAAGAATTCGTCCTTGAAAGAGTTTAGAAGTTTGAAAGAAATGGTTTCCGCGCACCCAAACATTCCCACACCGTTCGATCAAGCGAGAAACGTGGATTTTCAAACAAGAAGTAAGGTATAAGCGCCAAACCGTAAGAATATCACTACTAAAATTCCCATAAAAATCCAAGAAGCGTTACAACACCAAATGGACATGCCGGAAGGACACTGAAGTGCCAAAATGCCAAGGATACGAAGGGACATGGCACGGACATGCCGACACGTGAAGGATATGCCGAGGACACACCGACACATCAAGGACACGTCAAGGACACGCCGATACGCCAAGGACACACGACATGCCAAGGACATGCCTAGGACATGCCGACACGTGAAGGACATGATTTGGATACGAAGATACAGTATCGACATGCGGATACGATACGGATACTCCAATTTTTCCAAAATATTTTCCAGCATTTCTGAAAAAATAGAAGAATGATTTTCAACCACCGCAAGGAAATCCACAACGACTTCATCATCAGAAATGTGCGAAACAATGCCGAGATTGATTTCCGACCAAGATCGCAATAATTCAACCGACACGAGAGAGGATCCGAAAGCAAGACAAGCTATAAGGGATGGTCACATAATAATTGTGCCACCCGAAACACCCCAAACAACCACAATGCCACCAAAAGAAGAACCCAACAATCAAAATCTCATAAACCAACCCACACACACCTAGCGCGGTACCAGAATGACTAAGAAGTTTGATTTGAGATGTGCTGGCCAGTCACCTTCTCAAAATAATTCTTCATGGTCATTCTTATACCACATGACATGGACTACGTACACCGGTCATGTTAAACATCACCACAATCCAAGTCGGTGCAGTCGACTTCAAATAGACACATACATTATACCTCAACAATCACAACACAACTGCACACCACAAAAGTAAGTCCGCCTCACTGATCACACCAACCGCAAACCAATCCCACAACACACTCTCAAACAAGATCCAAAGGGAGACAACATCGCAGAATAGAAGTGTCCAAGTGCCAATGGACACGGCGCCAATGGGTACTACAACAATCTGGATTCGCACGAAGACACGGCGAACAAAGAGCGACGCACAAAGGCAACCCACAAGACTAGAGTGCGCTAGACAAGGATATGATCTCTGAAAACAAGTTTTACGAAGTAGATGATTCTCCACATGCAAGACGAACAATACATCACCACTACGACAAGTGCCACAGCAGTAGACGTACCATGAACAGTCGACAAAAAGATGGCAAAATCCAGTCGCAATGTCAAGAGTTGGAAACAAGAAACAAGAAGATTTCCTGAACAACGCACGGCTTCCACAATCGCCACCAAGTGCCAAACGAGAACCACGAGAAGTTAATCACACACTACTACGAAGCAAGGAACCCTAGCGATGAATAGGATACGACACGAGTGCACGTGACAACATTTCCAATAAGGATGGTAGAGACCATCGATCAAGTACATTGATCCACGAGAGTAGAAGAGACAATGAACAACTAAGGAATGACATCCACTCACTGATCCCGCAAAGGCTAAACAAGGAGGAATTTAATATGCCGAGATGGAGAGACACCCGGCCAACCACATTCCATAATGAGGAAGAAGCGAAAGAATCACCCAAGCCATGATTCACCTCCTATAACCTCATACTAAAATGAAAAAGAAAACTCTAACTCTCGTCTTCACATCCCAAGAAAACACATGATACCTCAATCCAGCAACCAAATCATTCCTCTCTTCCAAAACAATGACTTCAAGTCAAATCCACACCACAAGGCACTAAGTCACCAAACAAGACCATCACACTTCTATCTCTTAACCAAAACCATTTTCCTCTCCACATTATCATCTGACAAGGTAGAAACCCAAATACCACGTCTAAGAAGAACTGCAAGATAGTCACATACGTACTATCGCTTTGACGCCTTAAAAGAGAACCAAAATCCTCAACCCACTGTTCCAACTCACAACACAACTACAACACCTCATCAAGCAAACACCAAGGCATACCAAAGTAGGTCAAACACCCAAATCACCCAACAAACCCAATTGACCAATCAAGACAAAACTTGCACAAGACTATCTCCCAAGTCATTCCATCACCCAAACAACCAAATAGCCAAATCACTGTTAGTGGACCCACACAACTCAGTGTTCCCACAAGAACAAGATACCATACTCAAATTCCTTAATCCTTCTCCCTCAACCAAGAAGTAATCATGACCGCAAAGCACTAAGTCCAACACAAATCCTCAAGGTACCTCAAAACCACAAGTCAAAACTAACTCTCGCATCAATCAAGCACAAAGTACTATCATCACTAACCACTAGGTACTAGTCCGCAAGGAGAATCTATTAACCCAAGGATACTTTACGTCCCAAGTGAACCACACACATCCTCTGCCATGACAAGGCCTTACCACACTGAGGTATTCTCACTTCCCAAGAAGGTCACAATCGCTAGACCAACAAGTGCTAACACACCAAGAAGCAACCACCAATCACAATCCCACAAGCAGGGTCGTTCTGAGATTTCTCAACAACACAAGGAATGATATATGACAGGGAGAATAAATCAATCGCAAGGGGAAACAACCCTCAACCACAAGACTATCAAGCAATAAGCCTACCATGCAACAAGAATGGGAGTCATAACTCCATCACAAGGAAACAATCTAGCCACAGCGCAAAAGACAAGCTCTAGGTCTCAACGTCAAGAAGCAAAATAGTATCCAAGGCTCAATCACAAGAGCACTACAATTTTCCAGCCACAAGAATGACTATAAAACTGGCATCAAGAGGAAGGACATCACTCTTACAAGAAGAGCCAACAACAACCTCGTCTAAGAGCAAAAGGAATAACTCAAGGAATGATCATTCAACTACATGCAAGATCATCATCCTCACTAGGAGGGCAGAGGAGAACCAATCAACCGACTGCCGCAAAGTCCATCATCTGCCACCAAAGATAGGCATCGAAAGCCACGATAACAACAAGGAGAATCCACTTTTTACGAGGGGACAGGCTCGACAAACCACCGCTACAGCCACCAACGATCGATATCGAGGAATAAGGTGCCAAACCATCACCGGAGTCGACGAAGGAACTCATTTACACTCTAAGAACAAGGAACTCGAAATAGTTGACACATTGGTATTGAAATCGCGAGGGAGAAGCAAGAACGACAATATTACAAACGCAAGGGATACAAAACTCTACCTTGATTTGAGCTTCAAAAATCATTGCCGAATGAAAATGCTCCCATGCACGAACTATGTACATCACCGCGGAGAGGGAAGCGAGGCCATCGATGTTTCTCCTTTGCGTTTTATACAAATCCCAATGGTTGGAAAGGTATGGAAGAGAGAAGAGAGAGGGAGTTGAGAGGGAGGTAGAGAGAGAGAGTTGGGGTTTGTAAAATGGAGAAGACAACCCCCAAAAATAGGACCAAATGTATATATAGGACCCCCACATGAGTTTACCACAATGCCCTTCATTAAATATATCAACACAGCGAATTTGGCATTCACGACCGACCGACGGAATATGCTCGACTAGCCGAGACCCCAAAATGTGCCCACTGACCAAGCTCGACCGGTCTACGATGGTACGGTCGACCGGTCGACAAGGCTAAATTTGCACTGTTTTGAAAAATGGAATTTCCAAGAGTATTTTGGTCCTAACTTCTCCGTCCGGACTCCGATTGAGACGATTCAAGTTGCGTTGGATTCATAATCGAATTATCTACGACTGATGTGAATAAATAATTCAGATTTGGATGACGGATCAGGTCGATGGATTTTAAATGCGATTAAGGACTTAACCAAACACCCAACCATCAACGAGTATCATGTCGGGGACGCCCATCCCACCCGGACTTACTCAAAGTGACATACAATGATTATAGATACTTCTAAACATCCCGAGCTCTCAACGGCACATGATTTTTGATTTATTAAAATGAATGGAAATTAATTAAAATTTTCGGAGTGTGACAGCAAGAGACAAAAGTGCAAGACAAAATGTAAGGGGAATGACACAAGAAGTATAGTGGTTCTCTTAGGCTTGTCCACAGCCTAAGGTACATTCACTTCCCTTAAAATTATAAGGGTTCCACTAATAAGAAGATTACCTTATTGGTGGTAACCAAACCTTACAATTTTGTCTTGAGCTATTTCCGGGCAAGCTCCAAGCCTTTGTGAATCTTGTGGGTGTCCACCAACCTTTGCCTTGAGAAGTTTCCTGGTGCTCTCCAACCTTGAGTGCTTCTGGGTGACTTGAACCTTTGAGGGCTTCCGGGTGCCTCCAACCTTTGCAAGCTCCAATCTTCTCCAAAGCTTGGACTTGACTTCTTCTTTGATCTTAATGCAAGCTTCAACTCCAAAGCTTGACTTCAATGGTAGCTCCAAGTGTAGAATAAAATGAGCAGGAAAAACCCTTGCTCTAGCCAATTAAGAACAACTCTTAATTAATATTACAATGAAGTACAATCTCACTTTATCTCAAGAATATACAAAATATAAGAATAAGAGAGTAAGAGAGATGATTTAGAGCTTGAGGGAGAGAGGTATCAATATGGAACTTGTAGGAGCAATATCTAACATCTTCAAGGACCCCCAAGCATGTTTATATAGCCTCCAGTCCAAAACTAGCCATTTATAGCTATTGGGTGGTATTGTGGTAAATATTTGGAACTTAAAATATGATTCAACACATTTTTACACAGGCCAGTATGACACCGGTATGTGACCGGTATGCCGACTGGTATACCAGCCGGTATGCCGGTTAGGCTGAAAAGTGTATTATATAAAGAGATAAGCTACTGCCCGATTTTGAGCAAAACCGGTATGGGACCGGTATGCCGACCAGCATACCACCCAGTATACCGGTTTGCGTACCGGTTAGGGTTTGGGGCAGAATTTTAAGTCCAAATTATATGAGGAAAGAACCCGTGCTTAGGTATTTTAATTCTCTATATTTTTCATAAGGAAAAATACTTGGGAAAATGAGAAGGATAAAAGACTTGATTGAATAAGTATTTTCCAAGCATTTTATAAAACATTTTAAGGCAAAAAGAGAATTAAATTTATTTTAAGAGCATACAAGGGTCTAAGGAATGTATAGAAAGATATTCAAACATTGACAGTAATATTCCTTAGCCTCTAATCAAATATCATTAAGATTGATAATGAAATTCAAGAATAAAACAAATTCCTTGATTAAATAAGGATTTAAACAATTAAAAATTATATTCAAGGAATTAGAAAATCATTTTATAAATACTATATTTGTAGAGTAAATGCATCATCAAAATTCTAGGGTCAATAGAATGCCCACGCACAAAGGGGCAAGGCATCAAGAGAGACAACAACCAGTCGGATTCATACAACGATGCAGGAACAATGGACATCTGCGAGAATACCAAGTACATAGCGAGAGTGCGAGAAACTAGGAGATAGTCCCGAGAGAAACGAGAACATTACAAGATAGATAGATTTATGCGCACGAGGTGACTAATGCAAGGCAGCTCTAGCAAGTGCCACCACTATAAACGTCCTACGAACCATCTACAAACTGTAGAGAAGGACAAGAACAACATCAAAACTCTGGGCTGAAGAGTCAGAAAACTTTCCAAACAACATGTTATTCCCATAATGGTCAACTAACGCTAGTATAACTTGAGACAGTTATGATCAAGCCAGATAGAGAAAATGAGTGAATCACTTTCGCATCACTAAACAATCAGGTATCCTAACTCTAATTAGGATAAACGCCAACACCGGAAGACAAGGATCCAAACGAGAATGGATCGAGAGACTCTTTCACTTCCAAACGTCTACGAAAATGGAAGCGGCAAAGAACAATGAATGGATGGTTTCCACTTACCAATCTAACATAAAGGGAATCGAGTGAGGTTAGGTGAGCTAAGAATAACAAGTGGCTATTGATACACCGGGACTGATATTCAAAAGGAGAAGAACCCAAAACTCCATGAGCCATATTCTACAATCCCAGTCAGGGCCAAGGAGTGGTCATTAACTATCAACTCCAACTCTAATTTCAACCTCAATGCTCAAACTGTGCTCTAACTGAAATCATCTTCCAAGAGACTAATAAATACACTAACGCACCGACTTCACAAGTTCTACAACCAAACACTCATCTTCTCAATATACTGGATCGCACTTCCTACTGTCACCCATCACAGAACCAAACAAAACTATCACCCAAAAGGATAGGGAACCATAAAGTCACACAAAGAACAACCCACAAGATAGCTCTATCCGCACTATCA
>NMUG010011156.1:0-10718 GCA_002855965.1 Monotropa hypopitys
AATGCCACCGAGGAGCCGCATGCACGTTTTGTAGATAAATGTCAACTGAGAGCTGCTTCGGCGATATAGCACCGAAGAGCTGTATGCTCCCTCGGCAATGCCACCGAGGAGCTGCGTGCACGTTTTGTAGATAAACGGCAACTGAGAGCTGCTTCGGCGATATAGCGCCGAAGAGCTGTAAGCTTCCTCGGCAATGCCACCGAGGAACCGCATGCACGTTTTGTAGATAAAACGGCAACTGAGATGCTGCTTCGGCGATATAGTGCCGAAGAGCTGTAAGCTTCCTCGGCAATACCACCGAGGAGCTGCATGCACGTTTTGTAGATAAACGGCAACTGAGATGCTTTGGTAATTTAGTGCCGACACAGAAGACAAATATTTGAAAACCACTTTCATTGATTGAGGGCCCTAGGCCAGGTTTACATTCAGTGATAGTACAACCGAAGGTTCGTAGCATTCCACGGTCTTGGGACTGGAGTGCCGTCTAGATCCTCAAGTCGGTAAGCCCCTGTCCCCGCATGCCCGGTTACTCTGTACGGTCCTTCCCAATTGGGACCGAGCTTTCCGTCAGAACTCTTTTTCTTGTTTCCCACCACTTTCCTAAGGACGAGATCGTCAATCTTGAAAGCCCTGGGCCGGACCGTCCGGGCGAAATTTCTGGCTACCCCTTGCTGATAGACGGCTAGTCTGATCCTAGCCGAGTCTCTTTTTTCGTCGGTCAGGTCCAAGTCTTTCTGAATTGCTGCGCTATTCGTGGCTTCATCAAATCCTTCAGTTCTGATGGTTGGGAGACCGGCCTCCAGCGGAATGATTGCTTCCATACTGAAGGCTAGAGAGAAGGGAGTCTGTCCTGTGGAGCGCCGTGGAGTTGTTCGGTAGGCCCAAAGAACGTTGGGGAGTTCTTCGGCCCATCTTCCCTTGGCTGCTTGGAGTCTCCTTTTGATTCCGCTGTCGATGGTCTTGTTGGATGCTTCGGCTTGACCGTTGCCTTGTGGGTAGTGAGGAGTTGAGTTGTAGACCCTGATTCTATGCTCGGTACAGAAACTGGTGAAGAGGTCCCCCACAAACTGAGTGTCGTTGTCGGAGATGAAGGCGTAGGGGATGCCGAAGCGGGAGACAATGTTTTTCCATGCAAATCTTTTGACATCCTTGTCTTCTATGGTGACCAGGGGCTCGTCCTCAACCCACTTGGAGAAGTAATCTGTTGCAGTGATTAGAAATTTGAAACCTCCTGGTGCCGTAGGGAGCTTGCCGACGATGTCCAAGCCCCACTGGGCTAAGGGCCATGGACTGGTCAATAGTGTGAGCTCCTCGGCAGGTTGTCTGATTATCGGTGAGAATCTCTAGCAGGGGTCACACTTCTTCACGATCTGTTCTCCGTCTTCCATCATCCTCGGTCACCAGTATCCTTGCAAGATAGCCCGGTGCGCTATTGATCTTCCCCCTGTATGAGCTCCGCAGCTGCCGGCGTGGAGCTCCTGCAAGACTCCTTCCACCAGTGTCGGGTGCACACAGAGGAGGTACGGCCTGGAGAATGACCGCCTGTACAACTTGTCATGGGAGCCAAGCCAGAACCGAGCCGACTTATGGACGATTCGGTGGGCTTCCCTCTTGTCTTCTGGAAGTGAGCCGTCTTTTAGGAATGCGATGATTGGGTCCATCCAACTGGGGCCCTGGCCGATGAAGAAGACGGCTTGCTGCTTCGACACTTCGATGCTTGGCTGACTCAGGCTTTGGACACTGACCGTCCTCTGCTCTCTGACTTCTGCTGCTGAGGCTATTCCGGCCAGAGCGTCGGCATGGGCGTTTTGTTCCCTGCCAACCTGTTGGATTTGGATTTGTTTGAACAGCCCCATTCTTTCTTTGACTTTCTGCATGTATCTTCCCATTCGCTCATCTCGGCACTCGTAGTCACCGTTGACCTGGTTGACCACGAGCTGGGAATTGCTGAAGATGCTCATGCTCTGAATCTCCAACTCCTCGGTCGTTTCAATCCGGCCAGAAGTGCTTCGTACTCTGCCTCATTGTTGGAGGCGCTGAAGTTGAGCCGAAGAGAGTGCTCATGGGTGACTCCCTCGGGCGAGATAAGGACAACTCCGGCCCCGTTTCCTCGGCAGTTTGATGTGCCGTCCACAAACATCCTCCACGAGTCCTAATATTGCAGCGACTCTGGCAAGACTTGTTTGGTCACAGCTTCTTCAGGATGAGGATCCTCAGGCCGAGGAGAGAATTCTGCCAGGAAGTCGGCCAGGATTTGACCTTTGATAGCTGTTTTTGGCTGGAACTTGATGTCGAAGTTTGCCAGCTCCACGATTCACTTGGTGAGTCGACCGGATAGGTCGGCGCGTTTAAGCAATGCCCGAAGAGAGAACTCGGTCAGGACCATTATGTTATGTGCCTGGAAGTACGGTGCCAATTTCCTGGAAGCAATAACCAGAGCATACGCGAGTTTTTCAAGAGGAAGATACCTGGTCTCGGCGCTGATGAGAGATTTGCTTGAGAAGTAGACCGGTTGTCGTTCGAGCCCTTCTTGCCGAACCAATGCTGAGCTGACGGCATGTGGAGTGACGGCCAAGTATAGGTACAACTCTTCCCCTTATATTGGTTTGGCAAGCAGGGGAACTGAAGAGAGGTATTCTTTGAGGTTGCCGAGGGCCTCCCTGCACTGATCTGTCCACAGAAAATGTCTCCGGCTATTCTTCTTCAACACCTCGTAGAATGGCTGGCACTTGTCCGAGGATCTGCTGATAAATCGGTTGAGAGCTGCGGCCATGCCCGCAAGCTTCTGCACTTCCTTGAGAGTCCTTGGCTCTTCAATCTTTTGGATGGCCGAAACTTGTGAAGTGTCGGCCTCTATGCCTCAGCGCGTTACAAGGTATCCCAGAAACTTCCCCGAGCCGACTTCAAAGGCGCACTTTGAAGCGTTGAGCCGAAGCTTGTGCTTCTTTAGTATGTCGAATACCCTTTGAAGATCATCCAGGTGGTTTGCTTCGGCTTTGCTCTTGACCACCATATCATCTATGTAGGCCTCCATCGTGTCGCCGAGCTGGGAGCTGAACATCTTCGTGACCATCCTATGGTACGTTGCTCCGGCATTTTTCAGGCCGAAGGGCATCACTCGATAGCAGAACAGTCCCCTTGGAGTGATAAATGTTGTCTTCTCCTGATCTAGGCCGAACATGGCTATTTGATGGTACCCTCGGTAAGCATCCATGAAGCTCATTCTGGGGTGCCCGGTCGTTGCATCGACGAGCTGATCAATCCTCGGCACAGGAAAGCTATCCTTGGGGCAAGCTTCATTGAGGTTAGTGTAGTCAACACAAACTCTTCACTTACCGGTCTTCTTTTTGACCACCACCGTGTTGGCTAACCAGGTGAGATAGTGTACTTCTCTGATCGCCTGCGCTTCGGTCAGACGGTCCACTTCTTCAATCACTGCGTCGGCATGAGCGGCTGCCGATCGCCTGGCTTTCTGAACGACGGGCCGGCACTCCGGCCGGACGTTGAGGTGATGGATGATGAACTCTGGGTCTACGTCCGGCATTTCATAAGGCGTCCAGGCAAAAATTTCAACGTTTCTTTTGAGGCAGCTGATTGTGGCTGCCTTGTCTGCCTCTGACATCTCCGAGCCAATAAGAAAAAAGCGTTCCGGATCGTCGGCGCTAAGAGAGACGGTGTCAAGGTCCTCAATGGATTTAGCCGAGGCACTTGAACCGACATCCTCCAGCACTGGCTGATCGGGAACCTCCACCCAGTGAACTTGCACGTAGGTGACCTTGCCCTTGACGGCAGCGATATAGCACTGCTTGGCCGAGGCTTGGTCCCCCCTAAGCTCCTCCACTCCTCTAGAGCCGATGAATTTTATGACCTGGTGGTAAGTGGAGGCGACTCCCTTGATGCTATGGACCCAAGTTCGGCCCAAAATCGCGTTGTAGGGCGACGGGACGTCGACTACCACAAACTCCACCTCGGTTGTGACCGTGCCGATGGTCACTGGTATGGTAAGCTTGCCGAGCGGCTAGACAGATGCCGCGTTGAACCCTACCAGTGGCACGTCGGTCGGTTGTAGGTCCTCTGACTTGTACCCCATTTTCTTGAACAGGGAATAGTACATGACATCTGCCGAGCTGCCGAGGTCAACGAGGACCCTACTGACCTGGCAGTCGGCAATTTGCAACATGACGACTAGCTCGTCGTCGTGCGGATGCTGAACCCTTTCAGAGTCTCTAGAGGAGAAAGTAATAGAATACCTCGAATCTGGATTTGGCTTCTTCGGCATTGGTTGGACGGCAAGAATTTCCTTGGCCTCAATCTGCTGGAGCTCAGACCAAAGTTGCTCTTCTCGTCGGTGGTCCACTGTCCCGTGGATCACGTTGATGATGCGAAGGGCTGGCTTGGGGCCTTCCCTCGGCACGGCCGTGGCCGTCTTCTCAGTATCGATGAATTCGCCAAGGTGGCCAGCCGTGACCAGCTCCTCCAAGAAGTCCTTGTATGCTCGGCAGTTGGTCGTGAGGTGGCCCTTCTCCCTGTGATAGGAGCATCTGAACTTGTCGTTGCCACCTCTCTCGGCTCCCAACCTCTTCTCCGGCCATCTGAAGAACGACTCCTTTTCGATTTTTGCGAAGGAGCATGAAAATTGGCTGCTTGAAGACGATAGTGTGAGCCACATACTCGTAAGGCTTGTACGTCCGGGGCTTCCACGCGTGGACAGTATTGGTCTCTTTCCTCCTGGCCGAGTTGTTGTGGTTGCTGGGTGCTTGGCCGGAGCGCTAGTCGGCTCTGCTCCTTTCTTCCTTGGCTTTCTCCAGTTTGGCGTGGAGCTCGATTCTGGCCATGAGCTCGTTCATCGTGGCTGGAGGAAATAGCATCAGATCCTCAAATTCTCGGCTGGAGTGGTCCAGGCCGAGCTTGAAAGACGTAACTACGATCTTCTGATCGCAATCCTCGATTTCATTGTAGAGGTCCCAATACCGGGCTGTGTATTGGCGCAGAGATTCTGACCTTGCTCGCCTAAGGCCGAGAAGGGAATCAACCTCTTTTTTTACTTTGGTGCTGGTGATGAACCGAGCCAGGAAGGCTGCTGAAAGATCTCTCCAAGATGAGATGGACCCTGCTGGCAATCGGTCAAACCAAAGTAACCCAACTTCGCCGAGGCTGGATGGAAAGAGCTTGCACATCAAGGCATCCTCCCCATAGTAGAGGGACATCATCTGCCTGAAATGTACGATGTGAGTGTACGAATCTATTTTGGGATCGTACTTGTTAAACTTGGGGGCTGAGAATTCCGCTGGAGGCCTAGCAGCTTCAATCTCCAGCGTGAATGGAGTGCAGGGGGCTCTATCCCGCCGGCACGGCTCATAGGTCCGAGCCGGTGAGACAGCCCTTCTTCTATCCTGGGACACCTCCTGCTCTAAGCGAGGTCCCCGACTTTCTCCCTGGCCGCTGTGCCTCTGGCGCCTGGGCGGTGACTGTTCCTGACCTGGGCGTGGCCTCTGAACTGCATTGGGGCCGAGGCGATCAAAAACTGGCAGCAAGGGCCTCCGACTTTCCGCTGAGCGTTCCTCCCTGTGCCGGGGAGGCGAGACTCGGCGCCTGACGCGACGCTCCTTGTCGTTCCTCGTCGGGCAGGGACTTCTTCCACTCGGTCTCCCAGCCTGTTTAGGACTGATGGCTTTCCTTCCTCGGTCCTGATCCTGCTCTGGGAAGACTCCTGGTACTCTCTGTCTTCCTCCTCGGCACGGCTCAGTGCTGGAGCCGCCCGTTTCTTCTCGGTAGCTTCTCTGAGCAGGGTCATTTCTCTGATAAGGGCATCGATCTGCTAATCCCTTCGGCCCAGATCGCCCTCTAGCTGGCGAATGTACTGCCGCGTAGTCTTCTTTGCCGGAAGCTCTGGGCATTCACTGGTGTGATAGCTGGCGTCGCTGGCACGAACACGCTCGGGGGTGCGGAGAGCAGAGTCCCCTGTCCTGGTCAGCTCTTTCCCTTTGTTCCTTCTTCCTCTGGACTGGTTGTCCCTGGAGTTTCTATCCCTGGAAGCCATCTTTAGCTGAAAAAGGTGTTCGAAAGCTCACGGTGAATCTGAGTATTTGGAGAAAAGGGTTCCCCAGTGGAGTCGCCAATTGTTGGGGGGTAAGCCTTTCTATGGCGGATTCAGGCGGTGAGCGGCGGATCTGTGTGGCTGGACCTGGCTGCACAGGGAACAAACATTAGGCTACCGGCGGCGGCGGCGGTGGACCCTCCGATGGCAAAGTCAACAAAGGGATTCTAGAGAGAGAAAGCAAATGTGCAGAGCTTGGGCTAGAGAGAGAGTGTGTACCATGCATTGAATGCCAAGCTCCTTATATACAACATCGGAGAGTGCTGGGCACGTGCTTCGGTGCGGGTGAGCCGCCCACATGCGGCATGGGGCAGTGCAGCTGTCCCCTCTGAGTGTGCTGGCATGTGGCCGACCGGGTGGTTTCCGACAGTGTCAGGCGGCACTGTCTGACACCTTTGGGCGGCGGAAAAGCTGGAAAAGGTTGTCTGACGTGCGGCGGGAATCGCGGAAAGGCTGATTCTGTGTCAGGCGTGTGTCTGCCATGTGCGGAAAATCCGGAATACTGTCCACGAGGGAATATTCGCTGTGAACGAGGCATTTTGTCTTGTCTGGCCGAAGCGGCACGCTTCGGCGCTGCTTGTTGCTGGCCGGGCCGTCTTGGGCTGAGAGACCTCTGCACAAAGGTGGTCCCGGGAGAGCCTTCTCGTCGGCACCGCTTTGCTCGGTCGCATGACCTTGATTGCTGGGCTCTTCGGCTAGGCTCCTCCTCTGGGCTATGAGTCTCCAAACCAGAGAGAGCCCCAGAGAGGCCCTATTGCCGGCTGAGAACTGTTCGGCCGCATGCTGGCTGATCTGAGCAGTGGTCCTCCTGGCGGAGGTTGTGGCTCCGGCCTCCTGAGAGTTCGGCCCCCAACAATATGCAAGAGAGAATGCGAGAGAAACCAAACCACAAGAGTATTCTTGAAGTGAAATCTCAAGGGAGCAGCCACCAATTCTCCAAATAGCTCTCTAGGTTTTTAGTTCTTGTAATCAAGTTGTGTTTAGAATGAATCTAAGGAGCCTTTTTATATGGATGCTCACTAAAAATGATTTAGGATAATAATATACACTAAGTATATCAAAAATGCCCCTAAATACACTCCTCCACGATATTAAAACACAAAAATACATTTTTAAATTTTTCGAGTAGCAGGGGTCCCAACCGGTCAGGATCCCGCAAGCCTTCCATCCCAACCGGTCAGGAGGGAGGCGATTCCGGACCAAAGAGATCTCAACCGGTCGGGAGAGGGGGACCAACCGGTTGGAGGGTGTTCTGATGGAATTTGGCAAAAATAAAAAAGAAGACCAAAACTCAAGAGAGATGCCAACCGGTTGGGCTCCAAGGGGAACCGGTTGGGAAGTGATCTGATAGGACAAAAAATGTTTTGGAAAAAATCTTTTGCAACTTCTGGGAAAGATCACCTAAGGTTCAATACAAAAATAAAAATAGTTTTATGATCCAAAATAGGAGTTTTCAACTAAAGATTTATGCCTAAACATCAAGACACTTGAACCAAAGATCTTAAGAAGAATAGACATGAAAGAAGACGATCCTAATGTTCAAGAACATGATTTGACATGGAGGGAATGGAATAATCGAAGTAACGAGAATTAACTCACAATGGAGAATGTTACCAAAAAAGTAAATGATCATACCATGAACTTCCAAAAATGAATTTGCACTAATTTGTTGTCAATAAAACCGCATCCGAATCTTCGAAGCTTGGAAATAGGAGCATCTACCTATGCTAACCCAACCCAAACTTAAAATAAAATCAAAATAAGATCATATACAAAGATTCTACTAAATTGATTCGGTTCCGAAAAATAGCCAAACAAGAAAAACCGGTAACTAGATCCACCTTGGTCAATCCAAGGGAGACAACCAAGTCCAACAACACCCTTGTCGTACACGTATCCAAGATGTCCAACTAACCAAAATCACATCCGACTACGACGAGATCGAAGATGACCATCAACCAACCAAGATAGGGTATTACATCACCTTCTCGAAAACCCAATAATCCAACTTTACTACCACATTTATCGAGGACATTTTTCCGAGCCTTAGGTGTTCATCTATACCTCAAGGATTTTACGATAATTATGCGGACTCAATGCGATCTATAATGTAACCAAACGAGTTTTATAATAGTCCAACGGTGTCGACTCTTCTAAGACACGACCCAAGACTCACATGGGCAATTTATCAAACGCTTGGTGCACCTAAGCCTCTAGGGGCATTATATCGAACAACTAGTGGGCTCAAGATCACCACTTAATTCCACCACAATATAGCACTAAATAACAAAATGAAATCCACACATACTAGGGTACCCACTTGAACCTATGTACACACACATACACATATACTTAAAAATAGTTAAGAATTTACCCACCGGAGTCACCGAAGCTCGAAGTCCGCCGCAACGTCACTCTGATCGGTCAACCCCATCCTCGTGCAATAAGTGCAAACACAACAATAACCTGACTAAGTGTGTATCCACAATCGCGCAAACAACCGTCGTACAGCCAGAAATTGTATACACCTACACGAATATAGGAATGAATAAATCACGTATACCTCATAGAGTCGATTCAAGAACGATTGACGCGGACCACCAACGGTCATCTAAATCTACCGTTGCCGCCGTACATCCGTCACCGTCGGAGTCGCCGTTCACGTTGCTCACTGCCATGCGCTGCTACAGCACCTCTTTACCGCTGCCGCCGAAGCTCCTCCATTGCACACACAACCACGCACATGTATGGCGCAGCCGCGCGAACCACCGCTTGCCGTCTGCGACCTCCACCACTACACACACACCCAGCCAAGAACTTGCCGAAAACTGTCATAAATCACCACCACGATTGTCTCCTCATCCCATCGCCACCCTGCTATTGCCACCCGCACATCGTCGCCGCCCCCTTATTTTATCGCGCCACCACTAGCGCCGCTTCCCCTCGTCACCGTACGACCCACCTGAGCCGCACCACCGCCAGCCGTCTCCCTCTTCTCTCTCCCTCTCTGCGTATTGGCTATGGGAGAGTTACGGGGGGTTTTGATTTGGGGGAAATGGGTTACGGGCTGGGGGTTACGGGGGTAGGGTTAGGTTATCTCCTTTTTGTTTTGTTTTGTTTTCTTTTATTATAATTATTAATATTAATATTATTAATATTATTGATATTTGACTTATTATTATTTTTTTATTAGAATTATAAAAAAGGATTAATTAAAAAAATTCATCGAGACCACGCTTTAAATTAACAAATTTTAATTTAAAATGTCACGGAGAATCAAGTCGTGACAACCAAGCATCTATATCAGAAACCCATACAAGAACAACCTTTACATAAAACATGAAACCGACCCTTGCTCCACACAACTTCTTATACAAAATTCATATATTGAGTCATGAGTATTGACATACTCAATCATGATCCTTATATATCAACTAAACCCATGGATTTGAACAAGGGATAGATAGATATAAAATTCAAACAATACAAAGATCAAAGGACTTACACTTGATGCCTACAAGAAAATTCTTGCACCAAAGTTCTACCAAACACCTTCAATCTTGAGGTTTCCTTCAATGGAGGTTCTTCCACTCTCTAGGCCTCTCTCTCTAAGTTAGAATACTCAAAGCGGAGGCTAAAACATGTTAAGTATAACCCTAATACGAATTAGGGTGTTTAGAAACCGACTTAGGGCGTAAAATACCAAAACATCCTCTTTAAAATAGTTTTCGGATTTTAAATCAGCACTGTATGGTTTTCGATAACCCGATCCGTGGTTATCGATGACCAGATCCTTGGGATTTTGGCTAGGACGGAAAAACTCCTGGTTATCGATAACCTACCAACATGTTATCAATAACCCACCTATCGGGATTTTGGCTAGACAACCTCAAACACCCAGTTATCGATAACCATGCAACCCATGTTATCGATAACACAGTCTGCTAGAATATTACTAGGGCCACAGAACACATGGTTATCGATAACCTCCACTCCCTGATTATCGATAACAAGGCTCTCAGCAAAATGGTTTGACAATGGTTTTCTCTTCTTCCTCAAAACTCACAACACCTCAACACACTCCAAACCAACCATACTCAACCTTAAACACTTTCCAACATTCTAAACCTCCAAGATTAGACCCGATCACTATATAAGTGCCATTAATTATTTATACAAAATAATCAAAAGAATTTTTAATTTCATTTTTATGGACACGAGTATTACACGTACGGTGAAAGCTCAAGGTAGGATGTGATGTGGATCTTTAGCTAATCATGTATCTTAACTGTGCAAGTAACAAGCTCATCAAACGTATAGTACGACAGTGAGAAATATAACAATGAAAGCATGTATCAACAGAAAACCCTTATGAAAAGATATAGCCAAATGTAAGCTCTAAGGGATTCTAAATTCACCACATGTGAATAGTCCAAACTATGAGATAGTAACTGCAATATATATAATCTCTCTAACAAGTATGTAGCCAAGTAAGAGCAAGAGATATATAAGTGTTTAATCAAATCAGTCCACTATTTAGACTTTCTAAGAAATGTAGTTTAGGACTTATTTTAAGGCAAGTGTGGTGGTAATCTTGGGCATGCAATATATTCTCAAATAT
>NMUG010011157.1:0-10709 GCA_002855965.1 Monotropa hypopitys
TTTAGTTTATAAAAAATAAAGTAAGTTTATAAAAAATAAATCAGATTTTTAAAAAACAAGTATAAAAATTAAGTTTAAATATTTTCCCACTTATTTATATTTTTATACAATTATTTTTATTAAAAATGTTTATAATACAAAATAGAATTTTATCCCAAAACGACATCGTTTTGAGAGATGTACAGTGGATGCGCATGGGCCGGATGCGCAGCATCCCCGGATCCTTAGTATAGACATTGTGTACTAATAATTTTTAAAGTATTCCTATAATCATGTCTATAATAATATTTTGTAGTGAATATTTACTAGATTACCCTTATATAATAACATTTTTTTGTAAAACTTTATCCTATATGCTATCTAATAATAGTTTGCTAAAAAACATTGTTAAAGATCACTGTATAATAATAATAAATAATTGATAATGTACCCAAATTATTTCATAAATAATGTTATAATATCACCCTATTAAAATATGAAGCGAGTCTTATTAAAACAATATTATTTTAACAATCGATGTTGATTTTATTTTTCTTAATGATTAATTATTCTTTAAAAAATATGGTTCTAGCAAATTTAGAAAATTAGTTGTTCAGGATGCAATTGAACTTTACTCTTAGTATGAATGATAAAATTCATGTAACATGAAAGATAAATTACTTTGATTGAAATTAAATAATTGAATTATAGACTGCATCAATTTGAATTAACTCAATTAAAATTCTGAGCAAAGAGTTGTCTAAAATACTAAATCAATACTGTATTTCGGGCAATTTGATTTAATCATGTAAGAAATTAATTGAACATTTTGTAGTTTAAAATTTTAATATACTACTGCAGATAAATAATTGAATTAAATATTTATTGATAATGAATTTTTTTGTAACAAATTGACTTTATAAAATAAATGTTTTAAATTACTCAAATAAGATATGTGTGAGTTCCAAATAAAGTGGATAATGCCGACACACATGGTGTATGTTATGTTGTGTCAACTACATACATCAAACCCTAGCCCAAACAGTCACATGCATGGTATACACATACATCAAAAGGGTCATGGCATTGGTATGGATGCCTTTTTTATTACCACAAAGCCGATAAACACTCGCACCCTTCCTTTTTCTAAAAACCATTCCTCTCTCTTCTCCTTCTCTCTCTACATAATACAGTGTTCTCTCTCTCTCTCTTCTTGTCCTTCCTTTTTTCTACCCTACAGATAGGGTTTTGTCCAGATAGCGCAATCAAATTCCGCTCCGTCTGCTGTGAATCACTTCATGAGCATCACATCGCTAGCTTCGTCTATCTCTACTTCAACTGATGATAGTGTTTTTCTGGGTGGCCGTGGAGAATCCAAGTGAAGCTAGTGAGAGATAGAGAGTTGTTCATTTCGATCTGGTATCGGTAGAGCCAAGGTATTTCTTGGATATTTGAAATGGGGTTTTGTTTATGTTTTGTGGATTAGGACTAGTTTTAGCTGATTTCAGCTGTGTTTTTGTTGTTATTGTCATTTTCCTTTTTTGACGGTGTTTTAATCTGAATCGTACGTTAAGATTCTCTTGATTAATTACTCTATTCATTTCTGGGTTTGATTTCGTGTGACAATCTGTAGCATTTTATGATACTTCAGACTTCTTTGCTTGATCTTAATTTTTTTGGTGTGTTTCGATCGGCTTTGAAATGTTTAATTCGTTTAGAAACAAACCCTAATGTCTATTTGGTGGAAATGACGGGTGCGATTTTGAAATAGGGAGTGAAGTTTCATTTTCTAAGTTGAGCTTTGAGTTGATTTTTCATTTGTGGGGTCTATCTTAATTATCAGTACATCGAATCAAATATATTGTTTTAGCTTTCCTTATTTTAAACTGTATTTTTTCTCGTGAAATGAAAACCCTAACTATTTGTCAAACATTATGGGTGGTTGATTTTCTATTTTGGATCAGTAAATCTAGAAAAAATCCTGAACTGTCGTTTGATTTTCTTTAGATGATGCAAGTATCGACTATAAACTACAGTACTTTTTATTTCTTTTTATCGAGCTAGCCCACCAGGGTTTCTAGTAGTTCATTAGCACTGCCTTATGTCACTTTTTTGTTGGATGGACGTTATTTTATGAACCAAATAATATTCTTAAACGTGTTTAATTAGTTGGGCCTTCATCTAGTATCGAATCCATTGTTTAACTTCAGTTTTCCTTACTGTTTATGGAATGAAACTTAACCTTTTCTTTTTGGCACTTTAAGTCTGAAGACTCTGGACTCTGAACTTGCTATTTATTTTAGAAGTTTGAGCTCTTTATGTTCACTGGATATTCTTACTCATTTTCTAGCATGTGTGTGATTTATTTTATGAACTTGTTGTGGATTATAAAGTATATTGAGTGTGTATTATTTGTGGATTGTTGTAGTGCAAGAAAGTCATTAGAGAAGTCATTATAATTTTGTGTTCCAAGTCATAGACCAAATATCAGGATCGAATCATTGATGTAAATGTATTGTTCACTTCAGTCCTTATTGTTCACGGATTAAAACCTAACATCCTTTTTGGTCCCTTAAGGCTTAAACATGAAATTATGACTCACTTTGAATTTGGGGCCTGTGATGTTTGTAGTTCATATTTTAGGTTTGATATCCTAATTCATTGTCTTGCACGTTGTTGACTGACCTAGGAATTATTGGTTTTGATTATTGTGTATCCACTCGATAATATCTCAATGCTGTGATTCTAGTTCATTGTTTTGGCATGGAGAGGAGTGTTTTGGTGGAAGAAAATAATCAGAGAAGCGGTTCTACTCCCATTTCCAAGCCATTGGGATCAATTGTTAGGATTGATGCAATATCTATTGAACTTGCTGGTGTTATGGAGAACAATTATGAGGCGAACAAGTGTGAGCATTTTTCTATACGGTAAGCCTTGTACCCACTATTTTTGGTTTTATTATTTTGGTATCAGAAACTAGTTTCGATTGTCATAGCTTCTGTCTAATTTTTCCCCTTTGCATAGGAATTTGTTTAAGCTAGCCCCAAGCCTCTACCGTACTGATTTTGGTTTGTGCATGTTGATGATATTAGTCAATGGGATCTAGTTAATATAGTTATGCATGTGATGGATATGATAACTTTGCAGACTCAATGAATTTATTGTTCTCATTCTTTTTCTTTTTCTCTAGTTTGTTTCTTTTGTAGAGCAACAATAGCGTTCATTTCCTGCAGTTCTTGTTTCCTTTCAATATAGTACTGTCTGGTTTATGTATGCACTCGTTTATTGTTATCTATTTGTCATAGTAGTCCATGAACTTAAAGGACTAAATGTTTTTCAAATTTGATAAATGTTGGTCAATCGTATATTTCATTATAGTAAAGATTCACCTCAATAACTTTAACGTCTTGGATTCGAGTCTGAGCACGGTCACTTTGTGTATTATTACCAAAGGTTAGACTTGTTCTCGTTATTTTTCCTTCCCAGACACCCATTAATGGGTACCAACTGGACGTTGATTTTTAAGGGGACGACTAGTAGTGCAGTGGTAAAAACTCAGTCCAATAACCTTAAGGTATTGGATTCAATTCTGAGCACAGTCACTTTGCGTATTATTACCAAATGTTAGGCTTGTCCTCGTCTTTTCATCTTCCCAGACATCCATTAATGGATACCAACTGACATTGATTTTTTAGTTTTATACGAATCTGATGGTACAGACAAGGCTTCAAAGTAAGCTCTATAAGAACTCTATTAGCTAAGTTGGTTTCCTACCTTGTTATTTATATTTGAAGAAAGAAAGTTGGACAACTAAAGCAGTTTTTGTATGAACACATCCATGCTATCAATTTAGTTTCCCAACAATCGTATTCTACATAGGTGGTTATCCTTTCTCTTCTTCTTCTTCTTTATTGTGTCTGCCGTCGATGTGTTGCTGTTACTTTTCTGGTTATGCTTTTGATATGTTGTCATTGTTGTGTCTGCAGTGGATATGCTGCTGAAATGCGAAGAAAAGACATGAATGTTTGCTTTCCGTTTCCTTTTGATGGTAATCCGAATAAGTTGGAGGAGCAAACAAACATGCTTCCTCCTTTACATGTTGCCAAATTTAGATGGTGGGGCTGCAAAAATTGCCTAAGGGAGATTGGCGCTACAAGTGCTGCAGAAGAAAATGGAATCGTTTGTGATCATTACCAAAGTGGAGTTTTATCTCGTAGCACTTGTCCTCACATATTCCCTAGTGCTACAGCAACGGTGCTGTCAGATTCACACACATCTCCAGATCTGGACAATTTAGCAAGAAGGAAACCTAATGGCGATAATTCTGCCACTAAAGATGAAATCCACCTTTCATCATGCGATTATAACAAAGGAAAAAAACATGAAGTTGGACTTGCAACAGTTCTCGGTAATGCCTCTTCCTAATTAGTACCATGATGGCATCAGTCCTTTTCAAAATTAAACACCACTTAGTTTAAAGTGTCTATCTCTGTGTGTGCGTTTTTTTTTGTCCATTTTTCTCAGGTCGTGGGAATGTGGCAAGAGACGATGAGAATCCAGTGCATGATTTAACAACATCTAATCCATGCTTTATTCAGGACAGACATGCAGATGGCCCAAGTAATTGACATCTCCTTTTTTTAACTGCTTTGTATAGATTAATGTGGATGTCACTCGTTTAATTCTTCTTATTCTTGAAACAGATGCTCCTGTGTCAAAAATCCATGGCTTTGTGGAATTTTGTGCGCCAAGCTTCAGAACTCACACTTCTGCTGATCTCGAAACCCCTGAATGCATGGTTAGAAATTCTGCTGGAATTCATCAAATGGAGACACTGGCTTCTTCTGATTGTCAGCAGAGAATGTCATCCATTGCTCTTCCTGGTATAAATTTTTTCAAGGGGAAAACAAGCAAACGTCCTTCCCTTGACTTGGAAGAAAATGATATCTTGGCTGAAATTTGTCATGGTGATAAGCACATGGGTGGCCCAAGTTCTTCGATTCGTCAAAGAACTCAAAAAGTGCGTCTTCTGACAGAGTTGTTGGGTTCAAAACGGAATTTCGAAAATGATCAAATCAGAACAGAAGTTTGTCCTTCCAGTAGAATACCCAATGTGTCTTCTGGTTTGGAAACAGTTTCTGCTCTCCGCGATCACATGGCTGTACAAGGAAGTCTGAGGAAGAATTTCGAGGATCCTAATGGGAAAAGAAAGATATATTTTGACAAAGAAGGGAAATCACCGCTGAATTTGATATGTCCGAGGAAAATGACTAAAAAAGTCAGGGTTTTCAATGAAGGTTCAGGAAACAGGAGAATTGATGGAAATCCTACGCGAAGTGAAAAGAAAAATAAGCGAATACAACTCGAGGACGGACGTTCTCTCTCAATGTCTCAACGAGGAATTGTGCAGAAAATAAACCAAGTCAAAATTGGAGATGTGGGAAAATATTCTGCCACTTGTGATGGCGGTTTGTCCAAATCAGCACATAATACATTCATGACCAAGAGTGAAATGAAAACGTATTTTAGTTCTCTGTCTCCACAACAATCCGAGGGAAAAACTATTATGTCTAAGAAGAAAAACAAACAAGTTGGAGCAGGGAAAGCTTCTTTAGTTCCTAAGAGGCCAAGTGTGCTTGGAGAAAGTTCAATCATGAAAAAATGTTTAGGCATCAGGGAGACTGAGCCGCCAGCTCATGTTTCAAATGCTGGAAAAGGTCTTGATCTCTCTCTTAAAAGCTATGTGGTTGCGCACCGAAATGAAAAAGGCGGAATTCCTACAAGTGGAGATGGGATCGATTTGTTATTGCCCCCACGGAAGGGCACTCTAAGAGTAGATACTCAGCAGAGGAATGCTATCATGCATATTGGAGAGTCAAGTGTGTCTCATAAATCTGCATCTGATCGATTTTTTAGGAAAGGATTACTTTGTGATCTCAATGAGAATATCACTGCAAATAGAACATCTCCCTTGTGCGAGATGCAAAATCTTGTTCCTCGGGTTGAAAATTGCAGTTTTTCTCGTCATCAACACTTGGTATATGGATTTGTGTCATTACAATTAAGTTTTTACCTTTTACTTTTTTCGAGATAAATGCATGCTTCGATGTGTGATTGGTTGTTGTTTCCCCCCATCATTTCTGTTTAGAATATTATGGTTCAAGTTGGTGATGATGGCGCTATAACTATAGTTTGGGAATTCAACATCTCTAACTAGTCGAAGAGCACCTTGTGTCGATTTTGTGAAGGGGATTTGTGTGCTAAAAAACATCATAATTGGCCTTCTCAGAATTGAATTGATTAATACAATTAACTTGACTGGAGTCTGGTGTATTATTGAAGTGTGGTCTCCTTAATGGGCTGAAATACTCTCACACTATGGCACATTGAGTTGCAATCCCAAAATGGTGTTTATACAAGTTATTGCTACTGATATTGGAAGAGACTTATCTACAAGGGAACACATATAGGATTGTTACTACATGTACATCCCCATATTTAGGCAGAACTCCCACAAACCAAAAATTGGAGAACATGTTTTTTGGTTTCCTATTCTATTTCAAATCTTTTCGTAATATTGTGATTTTATATTACCTTTTTTGTACAACATTTTGTTGCCAAAAGAGAACGAGGGAGTTCCAAGTATTTGAAACTTTGTTACGGCTGAGCCGTATTGTCCAACATTTGTTTTCATCATTGAGATAGGATATCGTATTCTTGATCAGAAACTAGAGTAGTTCATGAGATACGATAGTGGTGTAACCAAGCACACAGGAATTGGAAGGGCTGCTGACCATTTTCTCCTTTGTGAATTGACACTAGTTATTAGCCCATAGAGTTTCCAGTTTATGCAGTTCCCTACAGCCTTATTTTCTCTGGGACAAGTTCTGGAAGCAGTGTATCTTGTTACTGAGTTGAGTTATTGTTTGCTGATGTAGTTGCTCATGTCATAAAGGTAGGTTGCAGTGATGATTGATTCATGCAAAGCAATTTTCATGTATGTATGTATGTGTTGTTGCATGTTTGCATATCTTCCTATTTACCTATGTATGTAAACCTCTACCTTTTACCTTTCTTCTCTTAGTTTTCATGGTACTTTTGTTGGATAAATTCAAACAAACTCCACTAAACTTGATGAAAGTTAAATATTGATTTTCCAGGATTTTTCTTCTACTCGCGGCACTGAAGAAGTTCCAGAACAAGGAAATGACGACATTCCAATGGAAATAGTTGAACTCCTTGCAAGGAATCAGTACGACAGGTACTGTCAAGAGACTGAAAGAAATTTTTTCTTTTTAAACCAAACCAAAGACAAAAGGGATGCTGAGCTAAATGGTTTTCCTAGAGTACATGGGAATGGGATGGTAAAATCATTACAGGAAAATAAATGCCGCATTATAAATCCTGTTTCCGGCATGGGTACTGTTACAACAGATGAGAATGTGGGAACCGGCAAACAGAATCTGAGCAATTGTTTCTCTGATAGCCATGGGAATCATTCTAATTTCGGAAAGCTAGAGGGAAATTCTGCCTTTACAGGGTTTAGTGCATTTTCAAAGTACAAAGAGAAGCAAACAGGTGGAGTACAAGTATGTGATTCTGGTCCTAGTAGATCCAGTAGCCCACAAATTTGCAAATGGAAAGGTAGCTCTAATGGAATACGACAGAGTGAAGAAGCAGGGCCAAATCACATGGCTTTTGGTTTTAACATTCCTCAAATGCATGCATCTCAGTCAAGTAACTTTGGTTTTCATTCACAGTTCCCTAAACCGCCGCGTGAAGGGAGGAGAATGATTGGGGATCATGATCTCAACTTCATGAAACCGAATGCCAATGACCTTGGAAAGGGGAAAAGGATTTCCAATTCAGAATTCCGAAGTCAATCTACTGAATACCCATTTGTTGACAAACATAGGGGATTTGACCTTAATCAAAAGTTGCCGGGGTCTCTAGATCTAAATTCTAACGAAACCATACCAGCCATGCAATTACTAAGCCTCATGGATGCTGGGGTTCAGTCAACTTCAGATTTCAGCTTGGATGGAAACCCTAAGTTTTGCACCAAACCTTTCTTTCCTTGTCCAAATCACCTAAAAATCCCTGACAAACCTCGATTTTCCTATGATCACCAGAATCGAGGGACGGGGGCATATAATGATATCTCAAGAAATCCGCCTTCTGCTTTTTATGGTACAAATATTCCCAAGAAATATTGTGAGTGTCCGTCTGCTGTTCCTGCAGTTGGTGCATTTGTTTCTCCTTTTCAAAATGAGGGAAACCTTAAAAGAGTTGTTGGCTTTCCAATGTCTGAAGAGCGAGGGAAAACACTTGTACAAAGTACAGGACGTAAATCGCAAAAGCCTGCAAGCACAAGTGGTGTTTTGCGAACAAATCACCAATTTAATCCAGTTCAAAATAAGGAGAAAGGGATGATTTACGCATCTGATCCTAACTCTCTGGATTTCGAAGTTAATTGTATGGGGGGAACTGTTTTCTGTATGCAAAACATTTCTAAGAATGAAATCTGCACTCTCAACAGAAACCCTGCTGACTTTAGCATACCGGAAGCAGGAAATGTTTACATGATTAGCAGAAAAGATCTCAAATTTGGAAAAACGGGTTATTCTAAAGGAGGATCGGGCTTGAATAATGGGGACGGGCGAAAGAGACAGAGAGTTACTAAGATAAAGTGATGAATGAATTCACCACATCCGTCGTGAAATACCCACATGCCAAAACTGTGCTCCGAAACCCTCATCATCTTCAATTTATGGCGAGTACGATGCTTTTGCTAAAAATAAGGTTGTAGGAATTTGTTCCTTAAAAGTGCAATACCCAAGAAGACTTTTTGTCGAATTTCGAGCTGGGTTTTTGTTTGATTTTATTTTCAGCAAGTGAAGTTTTAAGGCTCCTTCCATTACAGCAATAACGGAAGATCTCATTTTTATATGGATGTTCGGACAGAGGACGCCAGTGCAATTTCTGGGTATTGAACATTTGGCTTTGGATCTTGACAGGCTTCTTTCTTTTCCAAGTTGAGCATTACAGCCAATGGTACTGCCTGCAGAACTTATTTGGTTTGAATGTCTAGAAATAAATTTCACATGTATATAAGAATTTGATTTCTGCATGTTTATGTCATGTTTTCAGGATTCATAGAACAGTAAAAAGAAAAAAAAAACTTACATTGGCCCCTGATCTAGGGTTTGATCATCTTGATAATCTTTTGTTGGCTGTGATCCATGTGTAGTTTCCTTGATAGATGTTCTTCCCATGACATGATAATCACCAATATATTAGTGCGGTGTGCCTGGCATACATATCTATAATACGGCTATGTATTGGCCGACATCAGACTATCTGCTCGATATTTTGATTTAGAACACTTGGGTAAGGTTGCTCCAATGTGACTTGGGTGTCACATGTTTCAAACACTGAAAGAACCTCTCCCCCATAGTGGCAGAAGCCTTGTGCATTGGCTAGTATGGTATGATGTTTGTGTTGGGTTTCTTCCATGTGAGGGAGATGCGCACGAAGCGGGGATAATTGCCTGGGACCTCTCCAACCTATATATAAATATGTGTATAGTGGGATTGAGTGTGGGTTGAGGGTATTGTGAGAGAGAGAGTGTGTGTGAGAGCTTCCTCCTTCGGGAGGGAGCCATGCTTTGGATTATACTCTATCGGAGCACAATGTGAGCAACGGGGTGCCGATTTGTGGTATCCGTAGAGCTGATAGTGCTCTGGAGAGAAATTTTTTCATGTTTATATATCATGTATATATAGAGGTTTTCTTCAATTTTATGATATGAGTTGTGTGCAAGTGTGACCCGGCGATCCCAACAATTTGTGTGTGAAGATCCCTGGTAAGGGGTGTTTATATGGGTAACACCAATGTGTGTTTGTTTCAGTATAGAAAATATACCATTGGAGCAAAAATGGCTGAATCTGATTTATTTACGATTTTTCCCCTTCATACAAGAAACCTGCATATTTTGCACTTGTTCAACAGTTTTGGTAGCTTAAACAGGTGTGGGCATCATATTCTGACTTACATGGCCTTTTGAGGCAGGCACACACGAGTAAGGGTGTCAAACGGGCCGTGCTAGCACGGGCACGACACATTTGACGGCACGCACGTGGCGCGGCAAAATGTCTGGCACGGCACAGAACGACACGATATAAATTGGCACGAGTCACGACACAAGCACGAAATTGAACGAAACGGCACGGTCATGGCACGGGCTGAGGCAACATGTGACACGACACAACACGGTGAAATGCTTGGCACGGCATGGCATGTGACACGTAGTCAACGGCACGGGCACGTAATATGATTTGACACGGCACGACATGACATGAAAGTAAGATGGCGGGACATACACGATACGGCACGAGCACGATTGGAGGCATATAATGCTTGTTAAATATTTTATTTTTATGAAAAAAATAAAATTTTCATTTAAAAAAAGATTGAATAAAAAAATTATTCAATATCCTAGTTTCTTTCCATTACGGTGTGATTTTTTTTCTATGCATTACGAAAAAAATTAAGAAATATTTTATATCAATTGCTCGAAAGAAAATTGTTAAAAATAACGCAGTGAATTAAATAAAGCATTATTGAATAATATAAGAAATAAAATGAGAGAGAAAGAGAGAAAACTCGATTTGTAAAAAAATGAAAAGTAAAAATATTTTTTTGGCGAGATACTAAAAATATAAGACATT
>NMUG010011158.1:0-10714 GCA_002855965.1 Monotropa hypopitys
GGGGGTGTTACAAAATATCTTTAAATTAGGGTGCATGTGTACTAGGGCAATGAATGTAAAATATGTATGCATGGGGATCGCTTTTCATTTCTAAAACCATTTGACTCAAAACCATTATTTTCTTACTCAAATCCAACTTGTGACATTTTTTCAAAATACTCAACTTTGACGAATTCAAAGAAGATAAGTCAGTAAGTTCCAAACCTTTCAAAATACTCAACTTTGACGAAATCAAAGAAGTTAAGATTATTAATTCCAATTTCCTCCATATTGACGAAGTCAATAGAGTTCAATGTCAACCTTGACGAATTCAAGGGACTAATCCAATCAATAATTTTATAATAATAAAGAGTTATTAGGTTTTGGCTACATCCGCGGTAGAAGCTCATTGACTAGACTACCCTTACAAAATAATTCCTAGTATTCCCTGACCCGTCGGGAGGGCTCAGTGCAAGCCTCCATTGCACAATGTTGTGAGTGCAAATTCCACCACTCAATGAACGAAATTCTCGTATATAGCCAACTCAAATACTCTCTCGTATTTTAAAGCCAATTAATACATTCGATTTATTCTTATTCACAATTTGTCTAGATTAGGGCAAAATCCTCCTAATCTTTCAATTTACCCCAAACATGATTTTTGCAAACATTTTGAAATGTGGCCATGCTAGATGAAAGGCACGATAGAACAGAGAGGTCACATTTTGAAATGTACCTTCATGAACATTTCAAAATGTGCAACACATGACACATGAACAGACCGTCCGCATTTCGAAATGTGAGGAAGGATGGAAGGTTGCATTTCAAAATACAAAGGTACTGGGGAGATCAGAGAGGGCACATTTTGATATGTGTCCCGTATGCACATATCGAAATGTGCAGTGGGAATGAGGATGCAAACCTTACATATCAAAATAGGAGAGGGGAGGTATAACCAGAGGACATGCATTTCGATATGTACACAAAGCACATATCGAAATGTGCTTCTTCTAGAAGACCACAACCTAAATACCAAAAAACCACGAACATCCTCACCTCCCCATTTACCAAAAGATCGAACCCTTCTACCCTTATTCCCGTAACCAACTTCCGAAAGATCAACAACCATCCTGCCTCCATCTTCCCGAAGTTCACTACCTCTTCCTTTCTCCTCTTCCGGAAACACTGCCCACCCAACACAGACACCAACACAACCAACAACCAAAAGCCAAGAACATCAAGACAAACCACTCACCCAAACTTCCAATGACAACTTGACTCCTAAGACTTTCAACCCCTATTTACCAAATCCTAAGCCCCAGGAAGGCCCAAATATCGACGACTCTACTGTATGGCTTAAAGTAAGCACCAAAGTAATGACATGAAAATTTTGATAGTTTTATACTATCTAGTGGTTTCAAAATCAATGAGTGTGACAAGTGTGTTTACGTTAAAGACACTAAAGATGGATATGTCATCTTGTGTCTCTATGTGGACGATATGCTTATCATTGGTAGTAATGACAAGATGAACATGTTGAATTCCAAATTTGACATGAAATATATAGAACTTGCTGATGTCATTTTAGGATTGAAAATCACTCGGACATCAAACGGACTTGTGTTGTCACAATCTCATTATATAAAAACGATTTTAGACAAGTTCAAAAAGACTGATAATACAATGGCCAGGATCCCGGTGGATCTGCGTCTCCATTTATCTAAGACTACTAGTGAAGGTGTATCACTGCATGAGTATTCACTGGTATTTGGCAGTCTCGTGTACTTGATGACATGTACACAGCCAGATATAGCTTACTCTGTTAGTCGATTAAATCGCTATACGAGTAATCCAGGTGTTAATCACTGGAAGGCTATAACCAGAGTGTTACATTATCTAAAATACACTCGTGATTGGGGACCGCACTACACCGGGTATCCAACAATACTTGAAGGGTATGCTGATGCAAACTGGATATCAGATACGAAAGACTCTAAATCCACGAGTGGATATGTCTTCACTCTTGGTGATGCAACAGTATCATAGAAATCTTCAAAGAAAACCTACATCGCAAGGTCAACAATGGAATCAGAATTCTTTACTCTAGACAAGGAAACTGAAGAAGTAAAGTGACTTCGCCAATTCCTTGAAGATATTCCTAGATAGTCAGATTCTGTGCCTGCAATTTGCATACACTGTGATAGTCAATCAGTTATTAATAGGGCACATAGCAATATGTATAATAGAAAGTCACGACATATTCGTCGTCAACATAATTTCATTAGACAACTACTCTCATATGGTGTTATCCCTATAGACTATGTAAAGTCTAAGGATAACATCGCGGATCCGCTAACCAAAGAGTTAACACGAGAGTTAGTTGCTCAAGCATCAAAAGGAATGAGACTAAAGCCTACGATGAATAAAAATATCTAGATGGAAACCCAACCTAGTTGACTGAAGATCACAAGATCTAAGTTCAAAGGGACAACCTAATCTTGTATATTTAGTGGTATCACTGTGGAATTCATACTCTTACTCATTCCTATGGTGTAAACAGTGATGGAACATTTAGGATGAGCTATGCTCTTAATAACTCTTACGCATTGGTATGCCAAATTGAGTATTCACATATTTTAGTTAAGAGGTCACCTATGTAAGTATGAAATATGGTCACTTCTTTGAGGATTTAGGAAGGCAAAATTCTCAAGAATATACTTGCAGAACCAGGAAGAGTGTTCAAGGCCAAAATAAACACAAAAAGTAAAAACTGAGCTATGTGAGGAAAATTTTTGTGTGTAGTCTATTGTCTCGGATTACAAAAATGGCAGAACAGTTCAAGACTACATGTTCATTATTCAACCAGTAATACTCAATAGACTTTCACAAGAGAAAGTTCAAAGTCAAAACATATTTATCCTATGCAGGACCGATCCATAGAATTCTTTCTCTTCTAGAGTCTTTTGTTGTCTCGATCTTTTCATTGGCTATTCTGTCAAATTTCATTCATGTGGGGGATTGTTGGAAAATATAAGGACTAGACCAATATTTTATGGGTGTTTAGCCACAAATTGTGTGTGGTTTTAAACACCAGTTAAGATAGGCCTAAGTGAGTTTGTATACTCATAAGTAAGAGGTTTAATCTATAAAAAGAGTAACCAAAATCAATTAAGTAATGAATGAGTAATTGTCACTCAAAGTGGGACAGTTTCAATGATGTGAGAATATTTTAATACTTTGTCCCACATTAGAAAACAGGTAAAAATGAAGTGAGTATATTTATTGTGTTGTATGACTAAGTGTCACAACAAGCCTAATGGGAAAGTAAGATAAAGTGCGCTTCGAATATTTTCACACACATGCATATACACATCCGTGCGTATGTGCCGCCACCGCTTGGCCGACCGTGCCCGCACCCGGGTCTGTGTCTGATTCCAGTTCCGTGTGCCGTGTTCCAGGTTCTAGGTCCATGTCTCATGGGTTCGTGGGAATGTACCCTGTTTCGCGAACCAATCTTTTTATAGAAAATTCAATTGAGCCTTTGGACTAATTAAATTTATAATCAAACTTTGTAACTCAGCTCAGATGGAATCGGTCCAGTCCAATTTGACTAAACTCGTACCCATGACCACTAAATACAAATACAAAATTGGATTTGTTAACAATTTTATTTTTAAATTCAAAACAAAATTGAACTTATAAAATCTATTACAAATTCATAATTCATTGTAATTCTATTTAGAGTTAATTTGTAATTAATTTTAATGCTCCGTAAAGCAATATAAATTGGCACTTAAGCAATGGAAAAAAGACATTCAAAAATCAGTCTGTCCTACTCTCTTCAAGAATCACTTCTTCCACAGAATTCCTACTGCAGTCCAAAATTCCACAATTTCAACAATGTCTTTTCGAGAAAGTTTACTCATAACTGTTCACAAGCCAGTCTAAAAGTGCAACAAACAATCGGCGTACCAACTATACCCTGAGAGTACAAGGCCGATGATACCTCAAGTACATCCGGTAAGGTGTCCTAAATTTTCTTAAGGAAACTGTGCTTGCACGGATCCTCAATTTGATTATTCCACTCCGATCTTACCTAACTTTTTTGTTTGTAATTGTATTTTTAGAATCCGTTATTGTTTATCAATCTTATTGAAATCAGATTTACCATAATTTTGTCCAAAAATACATACATAAATTTGTCGCTCTCAGAAAGTTTTACCGCTAAAACAGTGGCCCCTCTATACCTCAAAAAAATCGAAAAACTCAAGAAATGTTATATTGTGACATCACGCTCGAAATCAAAATCGAAAGACAACAGAAATGACTGGACTTAGAGACTCAATGTAGTTTTAGTGCTCATTACTTTGTTTGTTTCATTCAAAATCCAAAGTACCAGTAATGCACAATAAATATAGGAACACAAATCCGAATGCAAATTTGTCTGAGACCACGTAGAACCAAGAACATGAAGCGGTTTTGAACACATTTACCTTAGCTGCAACATTTTTGAACCCTGCTGTAATTTGTGCATGGCTCCAGATATTTACAAATCAACAATTTGCTGCAAATCTAGATCATTAATCAAAATGTGTGCATAGTAGAGGCCTCCTTACAATAATGCAAGTAAAATATCAGAAAAAAATGATGGACAAACTAACAGGGCCATTATATTGTGCGCGAAAATTCAAAATAACTAATTGTTGCTTCATGCAGTCCTTCCAATTGGAATTCTGACATCGTCGTTCAATAACCAACGGAGAGATTTTCATCGACAAGCACTGGCAAACATGGATGCCTGAACTAATCTTCTCTCCAAAACCAGAGATTCTCAAAATAGTTACTCTCTTTAACATGTTGCTGAGTTGACTTCACATTTTCATAGCTGCTTTGGTAATGAACTTGGTTCTTGAATGTAAATATCATCTCGGGGTTATTCTGTCCTGCGCCATCTGAATTTGATGCTGCAAATTATATCACGGAAAAAACTCATGTTAATCAAAAAGAGAAAGACGAGACACCATACAGAGAAGGCTAAAAGCTTTTCCGGTCATCCAAAAAAGCAATGATGCAAACTGATTTCTGTGCAGTATCTTGAATCCATAGTTGAAGGGGAAAAAATGACACAATGATATAAGAATTGAGGGTTGCTCTGATACCAAATTGATGCAGAACCAAAGAACAACTCCTAAGAATCCACACCTATAGAAAATTAGAAGGGCAGTTCTATATACAACCACTTAAACGCTGAATACAGCTCACGTTTCGGAAGTTTGTGTCTGAATGTCCAAAAATTAAAAAAAAAACGTGGGTTGTATTCAGCGTTTAAGTGGTTGTATATAGAACTGCCCAAATTAGAATTCACACTAACTCAAGAAATATGAAAAAAACTTAAAAATCTGCACCTAAAGAACCCTAGAAATTCACATTTAGGGGTTGTAATGGCACACATACCATTACCAAAAATAGATTCATTCCCCCATCATAAAACTATTCAAACAATATTTATGGAGTCCTTTAAATAGACTTCTTAAAAAAGCAACAAGATAAAGATAAGGCTAAGATAGAGGACTATTCTATTAATCTTCTTTATGACGTCATTGTATTCCACGAGGGATTAGTTAGCGTACTAATCCAAATGAAGAACAATCGAATATACGAGAAGGGTTCTTGCATACAAGAGAGAGAGAGAGAGAGAGAGAGAGAGAGAGAGAGAGAGAGAGAAAGTCTCCAATAGTTTTGATATTATTCAAACAATCTCTTCATTACAATAATCTAAATAGACTTCCTATTGGAATTAGGAAATAAAAATAAAATAGGAATCTCAAATTAAATAAAATATAAAATCTTCTAAGTCAACTAGAGCATTAGGAAATAAAATCAATCAAAACATAACCATAATGGTCCTTCAAACAATTAGGAAACGTAAATAAGTTTTTAAAAGCTAAGTTGCATAATTCCGAATCATACGTTACCGGTAACATGTGCTTACACGGTTATCGATAACCAAGGTTCCTTGGTTGCACTATGACGGGTTACCAATAAACAGGAAGTTGGTTATTGGTAACTACTGCCTCGGGAATTATGCCTAGAGCTTGGTTACCGATAACCATGAAAGTGAGGTTAGCGGTAACTAGTGGTGTAACCCGAAAATTTTAAACCATTTTTTTGGAATATAAATAGCTACCACCTACTATCTTTAACTCATAACAAAGATAATGGAATGAATGACATACACTACATGTAAACCCCAAATGAGGGTCATCTCTTTACAAATCAAGTGTCCGGGTACAAGTACGTGAAAGAAATAAAATATAGGTACAAATGAAATAAAGACAACGAACTACCAATGATGTCCTCCAAATATCCTCTAAACTTTTGGACTCCAACTCCAAGTCAAACATGGATCTTCCACCTACAAATAGAGGATTGTGCAAACGCCTAATAGAGAAATTCAAACAAATGATATATGATGGTCGTGGGTGCGTGTCGGTGTACAGAAATAAACGTATAATGCATGCATGAGGATCCATAGAAGTTTAAAGGAGACTAATGACAACTCTAGATATTTTTCCATTCAATAAGTTGGCAATATCAAAAATGATTTCATGTGTACCAAATCCTTGATTAAAGGATTTCAAATGACCAACAATTTCATAGATTCTATTTACGAACCACCATTTCCTCCGTATTGACAAAATCAATGGAGTACGAGGTGTCATCCTTGACGAATTCAAGGGAAGTCACATCATTAACATTAGAAAAGATTTATTAGGTTTCGGCTACTACGAGGTAGAAACCCGTAGACTAAACTACCCGCAATAATTTCCTCGTATCTTCCTACCCGTCGAGAGGGCCCAGTGTAAGCCCCCATTGTGCACAATATCGTGGGTGGAGCGACCACCCAGGGAATACCATCATAAGTCCATTCCCGAGGAACGAATTTCTCATATATAGCCAACCTAAGTAATCTTCATGTTTTTAAGGCCAATTTCATATTAAATCCATTTTCATTCTCAATTTGATTTGATTAAGGTAAAAACATCTTAATCGTTCAACGTTGATCGAAAACATGATTTATTTACTTCCTAAGCACATTTTCCCCAATTTCCAAAACAAAGTTGAAAGTTGGAATTTATACAAAATTGGGGTTTTTCAAAACCGCCAAGGAGAATGCCAAATTAACCCCATGGGGATGTCAAATATACGAGACTAGATGTTCTAAGATAGTTTTAGACTCATTCAAGACCCTAAAAGAACTCATACATAACATCAATCATGTTTTGTAAAAATCGAAGGGAGAGATAGAGAGACATATACATATATATACAAAAGGTTGAAAACCTCTACCTTTAGATGAACCAAAACGAACTCTAGATGAGAGATTTGGCACACGAGTTGTAGATCGTCGGTAATGAAGGACTCTTGGTCCATATATCCCTAGAATGGGAGAGAGAGAGGAGAGAAGTGAGAGAGTGGGGGAGAGAGATACAAACCTGGAGAGGGAGAGGGAGTGTGTGTTGCTGCTAGGGTTGAGTATTTTGAGTGTATAGATCGAGAAAAATGAGCGAGAGGCGTTTATATATGGCCCCGATGAATGGTTCCCGAATTGCCCTTATTGGGCCTGCATATCGATATACACCAAGTGTATATCAATATGCGACTAATCTGGAAGGCCGAATAGTTCTGCATATCGATATGCACTTCATGTGCATATCGAAATGCACTCAAGGCATTGCGGACCAGAATGCTTGTATTTCAATATGCACTATTAGGTGCATATCAAAATACGATCAAGAAGGGGATGGACAAATTACATGCATATCGATATGCACCAAGGGTGCATATCGAAATGCAACAACACTACAGGGGAACAATCAACAACAACATTTCGATATACACCCCTTGTGTATATCGAAATGCACAAGGAAGGAGGGGGAACAGAGGCATGTTATTTCGATATACACATGAAGTGTATATCGAAATACAAAAGAAAGGGAGAGAGAGGGGAGGAGCACCCTCATTTCGATATATAGTGATAAGGAGTGGGGGAAATGAATTGTTATTCAAATTGAATTATGTGATTGCCGAACAACGTGGCAATCACCCGAACATCTACGAATACCTCTAAATCATTTTCTGAGCCTACTAAACTTCTCGCAACTCAATTATTGACCTCAGAGAGACTCGGGGATCATTAAAATCCGAGTTATTTTATTAGGAAAAATCATAAAATATGTATAAATATTTGGAAAATACAAGGAAAATTTATAAAATTTTCCGGAGTGTGACAAGTGGCTCTCGATTTCAATATGGAAGTTTTTTTTGTCGGTCCGGTTTTGCGGGTGGATGAGTTTTGAAACTCCCTTCGAGGGAAGTGCTAGAGTGATTCATGTGTCGTTGTCAACTACTTAAACGGAAATGCTTGCTAGACATTAATAATTTATAAACAAGAAAATACACACTCAAGATGAGGGTTTTGTGTTTGTTTGCTTGCTCATTGGCCTTCCAGGTACTCCCTCATGGCTCGAGAGGTCTTGGGGGCTTCCATACTCGTCCATGGATCACCAAATAACCTAAAAACATACAAACACTAGAAAACAAGATAAACATAAATATGAACTAAGTATAAATAAATAAGCAAACAAACTAAAACAGAAGAGGAAGAAATAGACACACTAAAACTACAAAATTGTGTGTCTATCAAGAAGTACCAAACACTTTCCATCAAGTAATCCAAAAGTGACTAAGAAACTTCACATCTCGATCAGAAGCAATAGTCTTTGGAACTACGTGTAGTCGAACGACTTCACAAAAAAAATGAGCAACATGGAAAGCATCGGAAGTCTTTCGACAAGTAATAAAGTGGACCATTTTGGAAAACCGATCCACCACAACAAAGACAATCGACTCTGCATTGGGTACGTGGCAATCCCAATACGAAATCCATAGATAGATCTTCCCAAATATTATTAGGAATGGGCAATAAAGTATACAGACTTGTATTTTGTGTTTGCGCTTGGATATTTAACAAGTAAAGCATCGCCGAATGAAATTTCCAGTATCCCTTTTTAACTGGGGCCAATAATATCGCTCTTCCAAGCTTGCAACAGTTTTGTCTCTATCGACATGTCCACCTAATCCTCCACTATGTGGGTCTCGGGTTAATTTTTCCCTCAATGACGTCTTGGGAATGCAAAGACAATTCCCTTTGAAAAGAAAACCATCAGAAATATAGAAATCGCTAATATGCTAGTTTTGGGTACAAACTTCCCGAGTTTCTTTGAAATCCTCATCATCAAAAAATAGTTCCTTCAAAAAATTAAACCCTACGATCACGTGAGCCAACGTCACCAACAAATTGGCATGACGGCTCAATGCATCTGCCACACGATTAGTTTCCCCGGATTTGTGTTGGATAATAAATGGAAACATTTGGAAAAAAATAGTCCATCAAACATACAAGCTATCCAACCTTTTCTAGATGTTGATAAACTTCAAGGCTTGACGATCGGTATATAACATGAACTCCCTCTGAATAAGATAGTGCTCTCAATGCTTGAGGGCATGAACAACAACATAAAACTCTTGGTCGTAAGTACTCTACTTTTGTCGCGCTTCACTTAACTTTTCACTAAAGAAAGCCACAGGTTTCTTCTATTGGGATAAAACAGCTCCAATACCAACACCACTGGATCTTCTCGAAACTAGGTAACGATAAGACTGGTATGGTACATAACTTCTCTTTGATCAAGGCAAAACTGGTTTCTGCCTTTTCTCCCCATAAGAATTTTCCTTTCTTGAGCACTCTGTGATTGGGGCGACGATGGTACCGAAGTTCTGAATAAATCATCGATAGAAGGTTGATAGGCTATGAAAACTTCGTACCTCAGTGATGGTTCTAGGAGTCAGCCAATCACGAATGGTCTGAATCTTCTCGTCATCCACATGTATACCGTCTAAACTCACTACATAGCCAAAAAACAAGAGGTCGCATGTCAAGAAGTTAACACTTCTTGAGTTGAATATAGGGTTTGTTTTCTTGTAAGACCACCGAAATTTGTCGCACGTGAACCATATGCTCCTCTTTGGTCTTGCTGTCAATTAGGATATCATCGAAGTAAACAACGACAAACTTTCCAAAAAAGGGTCGTAATACCTGATTCATTACTCGCATGAAAGTACTAGGAGCATTAGAAAGGCCGAATGGCATGACAAGCCATTCATAAATGCCATCCTTGGTCTTGAAGGCAATTTTCCATTCATCTCCCGGACGAATATGAATCTGATGATAACTACTCTGTAAGTCAATTTTGGAAAACCATTGTGAGCCATCCAACATATCAAGCATATCATCTAAGCGTGGAATAGGAAACTGGTACTTGATTGTGATTTTGTTGATAGCGCGGCTAACCACACACATGTGCCAACTATCATCCTTCTTAGGAGTCAATAGTGTCGGAACACCTGTAACGAACCGTATTTTATAAAGTATTTTCGGAAATTAAATCGTATCGTAAATTAGATCCGGTATCTTGAATTAGCTTATCTTAAAATCTTAGTGTGATTTTAAGGTGGTTGACCCTAGATTACTATAGAGAATTCGATTACAAATCCAACGAGACTTGAATCGCCTCAATCGGAGTCCGGGTGAGAAAGTTATGCACGTTTTAAGTTTTTCCCGTTTTGGCCCAAGTTGCTCATAGAAAGTCCAGAGAGTTTGGTTATCGATAAC